>WAAD01014157.1:123912-153158 GCA_013389945.1 Fregata magnificens
CCAGATGTGTTGCCAAGCGGCGCCTCCAGACTTTGAACCCCATTTCCGCCTCCGCCCCGGGGCAAAGGGCCCCCACAAACACTCACTGCAGCCCCCCCGCTTTGAGCTCTGCGTACCCAAAAACATGGGAGACCCCCAAAAAGGGGGGGGAAACCCACCCCAATTTCCTTATGAGAGCGTTCTCCCTTGGGTTCCCGGGAGGGGGGGGGATTTGGGGGANCTCACCAGGTACGCGGGGCTGCCCACGAAGGCTCCCACCGCCCCGGCCGCGGCCCCGGCGGCCACGGTACCACCGGGATACCCGGTCCAGCCGGCGTCCTCGGCGTGGGAATAGCAATAAAATCGGACGCCGTTCATCAGCCCCTGGTAGAGGAGGCCGGCGGCCAGGCCCTTCTGCAGCCCCCGCAGCCCATCAGCCCGACACACGGCCCCCACCGCCCGCAGCACCCCTCGGTAAGGCCGGGGGTAGGTCCCAGGGGGCTGCAATTCACCCTGCAGCTGCAGCCGCGTCTTGACCACCTCCAGCGGGTTGGTGAGGACGCAGGCCAAGCAACCGGCCGCCGCTCCCAGCACCAAATCGGTAGCCGGCGGTACTCCCCCGGTCGGGGAACCCGGTGCGATGCGGGGTGTGTTTTGGGGGGGATAAGGGAATTCATGCAGGGAGGCGGGAGGGGGCCCAGGGAAGGGTGCGAGGGCCCCGGCACCCGCCGCCATGCAGCACCTGCTTGCGGGGATGGCCCCAGGCTCCACCTTCCCCCCCCCAACTGCGGGGGGGAAAAAAAAGGGGTGAGCGAGCGCCGCCTCCTGCAAAACACCCCCCCCAATCCGAAGCCGCCCCCCAATTTGGGAAGGGATATGGGGCAAAGGTCAGGCCTGGGGGTGCGTCCCCCCCAGCACCGACACACGCCTGGCAGCCAAATCCCGGCCGGGCGTCCTCGTCTCACGTGACTTGGTGGTGCCCCGGCGCAAATAGGGAAAAAAAAGGGCCGTTTCTGCGGAAAAAAAAAAAAAAAGAAAGAAAAAGCGCGATAAAATTGAAATAAAAGCCGAGGAAGGGCGGTTTGGGGGGGCACGCGCAGCCATCTGCCCCTCCCCCCCGCCAGCCGGATGACCCCCGGGGGGGGCATGAGGACTGGCCAACTCATTGCGCTTGTGGCCGCAGTTCGGGGGGCTTGTGGGGGGGGGTGTCTCACCCCCTTCCCCCCATGCCAGCTCCTCTCGGGGTTACCGAAATGCTTTGAAATCGGAGCTTCCCAGGCCAAAAATCTGCAGGGGGAGGTGTCGCTGCCTGTCCCCCTGCCTCCTCCACCCCTGTGGCTTCCGATTTTTAGGGCTCCACGGTGACCCCCTTGGGAGCACGGGTTTAAACGGCGGTGTAGCTGCGGCCGAGCCACTTCGGTGATACTGGGGGTGGGGGGGAAAAACCCCCTAAGGCCCCAAAGTCCTCCTCCCCCAACGGCTGCCCCATCCTCAATATCCCCCCAAAATCCCCCTCTTTCATCCTAAAAGGTGAGGGAGGGTTAGTGGGGAAGGTGGGTGACGCTGGGGGCTTGGCCCTGTGGCTGTTTATTCCTTGTCTAGACTGGGAATATCTCCCGGATCCAGGGATAAACAGATCGGGACAGATGATTCATGGTTGAATCCGTGAACGTGCCTCGCTGCAGGGTTAATGCCGCTGGGGTTCAGCGAGGAGCCGGGGTGCAGGTCCTTCCACTTCTCTCCGGCCTAAATATCTCCTTCTCCCTGCCCCAAAGCGAAGCTGAGGCTCGAACATCATGGAGGGAGGAGGAACGGCAGCCCCCGGCACGGGAATTTCAGCCAGACGCATGTTGTAGGGCCAAATCTGAGTTACCCATGAATATTTATTTGGGGAGGGGAAAAGGAAGCAGATGTATATACATATACATTCAGTCACGTACGTTTCCTCCCAGAAAAAGGCCCCGTGAACGTATATTACAGGAGAAGGTCTCCAGATTATTATTATTTAAAAGCTGGGGTTGTGCCCCAAAGGGCTCACTGTAGAGGGCAAGCGGCGACGGGTCCTCGCTGGCCTCGGATGCAGGGAGCCAAAAAGATGGGGACACACTTGGTGGCAGCTGTGTGGCAACATCCCTTAGGACACCTGAAGAACAGCGGACTCGATCTCTTCTCTCCCCCGGCACACGGGGCCAGCGTCCAAACCTCAAACTGGCTTCTGAGATCTCCTAAAACCACGCCGGGATATTCAAAGCCAAATTTTTGGCCCCAGTCCTTCTTTCTTACCCTCAAATCTCATCGACGGGCTGGGGAGTGGTTTTGTGATGTCCGGAGGCCCCGGGTGAGATCTCCCGGCCCCAGGAGATGCCGGGAGGAGGAGGCGGCGAAGCGGTGCCGTACTTGGTGATTGTATTAGCAATGAGAAAACATGCACGGTAGCGATTTAGTGTTCCCGTCTCACCACCTCTGCGCCCCTACCCTGTTCTAAAATGAACAAGTCCTCAGTCCCGCTCCCTGCCGCGACGGGGGGGATGCTCATCCCCAGCCCACCGTGCTCCCAGCCTCTCCCTCACTGCCAGTGGGATATTATTCCGTGAACGGCAAATTATTTTGCCCTGTGGCAGCTGGATGAGGAGGGGGGCGCAGGCTCGCCTGCACGGCTGTACAAGGAAAGCGGCCAAGCTCAGCCTCGCCTCCAGCGTGGTGAAGCGTCCCGTTGCTCCCCAAAATACGCTGGACGTCCCCGACTCGGTGGAGAGCGTGGTGGGGATGGGGTGCAGGGTCCACGCCTGCAGGCACGTTCCTGGTGGGGACCAAGCGATGGCAGGAGGATTTGGGGTGCCGGTTGGCTGCGGGGCAGCCAGATGCAGGCCCTGCTCTCCAAAAGTGGGCCCCCGTCAACCATCCTTCCCCCCCGGCCAGGGTTAACACCAGGGGTCCCGCTCTGCTCGCCCACGGCAGAGGCTGTCGCTGCGCTGCCAGGCACTGTCGATGAGGCTCTGAGCGTCTTCGCATTTCTTCTTGATGGCGGCATCCAGAATGGCCTTGTGCAGGAGGTCGACCTGAAACAGATGTGTGGGGCAGTCGGGAGAGGAACGAACGACAGCTGCTTCCCCCCTTGTTGTAAAACCACCTCAAAAACAGACAGGGAAGTCACCTGTGTCATAAATACGGGTGATGGAGGGGGACGGGGCTGGCCCAGGGTCCTCCCCACTCCCCTTGCCAGCCCTCGATGCTCATGGCCTGCCTTGCCAGGGGACTCGAGCTCTGAATCCCACATCCCACAGTTACATGGACACAGAGGAGCTCTGTGGCTCTCCTGCCCTTCGTGGGAAAGCTGGGTTCACCCTACAGGGAAAAATTCACCCGCCCCTTCCTCAGATGGCGCCGGCCCCGTTCGCCCTTCCTCGCCGGAGGAAGGGTGTGACGCAGCCTTGCACGCTCACCTGGTAGATGTTCCTCCACGCGGCGTTCAGCGCCGAGAGGAACCTCTCCAGTTCTGTAGTGCAACTAAAATAGAGGACCCAGGGGGGCAGGAACTGCTTGCGGTCCTGAGCAAACTCCTGAACATCAAGAGAGAGGCCGGGCATTACCACCGCGGTCCTTGCCCAGCCCTGGGCTATCCGGCCCCAAAGCACCATGCTCACCAAGATACAGTACTCCTTGCCAGCCTCTGTGGAGATGGCGGTGATGTCTGTCAGCTCCACGGTGCCCAGCGAGCGGAAGAAGCTTGTCTGGCAGTCCTCGTGGCAGGTGAAAGCCTTCTCGTCCGTCAGCACGAGGCAGCAGGGGACGCAAGGCGTAGGGGCGACACCCTGGGGGATCACCTGCATGGGGTGGGGAAAGGGGGGGTTAAAATCTGGCATGAAGGAGCCCCGTCTCCGTGGGGTGTCCCATGGGGAAGCCCTCCTAGCTTGGGAGAAAACTGCCCGCTCCCATCGGCAGCTCCTTGCCAGCTGGGCTATGCCCCAAAGGGGCTCCGGGCGAAGGAGGGGTTCGATGCACCCACGCTTGGGGGCCTGTCCCCGGCTCACCCCTTTGGAGACAGCCTGGCAGAAGTACTGCATCCAGTCCGCCATGTCTTCCTCGTTCTCAGCACTCAGCTCCAGTGAAGGCCGGTCCGTCAAGATCACCTGGAAGGAGTGGGGCCGGTCGGTGGTGTTGGAGCGCCGGCATCCCCCGCACTGCTCGCCGCTGGGAGAGAGGGGGGAGGATGGAGATCAGCGGGATGGACCGGCCAGCGCTAGCCTGAAAACAGCCTCCGTCTGCCCTCCCTGCGCTGCATGTCACCCCTTTCCCCCCCAAGCACTCGTTTCCCATCTGTGATGGGAAACCTGCGGTTGCTCCAAGGATGCCCTCCGTCTCTGCACGTCGTGGTAGGGCTCGAGTTGAGCACGGTGGGTTTGTGGAGGCTGCCCAGCGTGGCTCTTGGAGGGGTACATCAGCCCTTCAGAGGCCAACTCCCCATCAAACGGTGGGCTTGGCACGCAAAAAACAGGAGGAATTGAGCCCATCTCTAGCTACACGTGCTGGAGCCAAAGCAAACGGGCATCTGTACCCAGCCAGGAGCAAGCAGGGAGTCCTGCGGCACAGACTAGATCATGATTTGCCCTGAAACACCTCCCTGAAGATCCCAAGGAGCTCCTGACCCCCAGATCCCTGCCGAACCTGGGCGCTACATCCTACCAGCTGCTTACCCCATGTTGATGGAGAGCAGAGGGGTGACGTCCGTGCGGTCTGGGTACTGGTACAAGATCCCGTTGCTGCCATTTGGAAAGATGAGAGAGGTGGTAACTGGAGTCAGCTCGGTTCTGGCAACTGCACAAACACCCTCTGCCTTCGGTCCCACAGCCACTCCTGCCCTGCCCTCCACCCACGCAGTCCCGTGGGGTTGTGTTCCTGCTGCTGGGCAGCCACAACTGGTGTCTTTAGCCTCCCAGGTGACAAGACGGGTCCTCCCCGTCTCCTGGGCAGTTCCTGGGCAGCAAACTGGTCCCAGCACCTTCTCCGACAAGCCCCGGCTGATGCCAGTCCCAACCCACAGCCCCGGCACCCACCTGAGCACCACGAAGCAGGTCTTCCACTGCTCCTTGCCCAGGTAGGAGGTCCCCGCCTTGTAGTGCAGGATGCCGTCCTTGGTGACCGTGTTTTCGGCAGAGGTGTAGCTATTGTTGGCGGGTCCCAGCGCCTCGTCCATGGGGTCTTCCCAGTGAACGAGGCCGTAGAAACGCACAATCACATC
Organism: Fregata magnificens; assembly: GCA_013389945.1. Lineage (NCBI taxonomy): Eukaryota > Metazoa > Chordata > Aves > Suliformes > Fregatidae > Fregata > Fregata magnificens. The sequence goes on from WAAD01014157.1 coordinate 129,131, forward strand.
GCAGGCCTGCGAAAATCAGGCAGAGAAGTCAACGGGAGGGAGTCTCCCTGAGCCTGCACCACGTGTAGTGATGGCTGCGATATCCAAACTCACCTCGCACTTGGACTCCTGGGCCACGAATTTTGCGAGTGCCAGTTTCTCCATGGTGGCATCCGTGAGGATACTGGGGTACGGGGGCTCCCGACACCCTTTGATCATGGCTGACTTCAAGGAGACCAGGAAGAACCTGAGAGGGAGACAGATATCTCTGATGAAGCCACGGCAAACAGCTCCTCATCTCCCTCACACGCTCTCATGCCAAAGGGGCTTCCCTTCAACATGGGCCTCTGGCCTTCCAGACCAAAGGGTCTCGAAATCAACCTACAGACCAAAGGCGATGAGCGTTGGAAAGTCTGAGCTCCGGGAAGGAGATGGGTGAGACTGGGAGACGGGACACCCATCCCAATACAGATCCCAGTATGACGATCCAGGCCCTAAGACATCACTTCCCTGAGCTGACAACACACAGAGAGACCTGGGGACATGCCTTGAAACTCAAGACCTCGTCCCTACTCATCCCGAGTGACACAAAGGACATGCAATCTGCCTTGCCCAGTGCCTGCAGGGTTTAGCTGGTGGCATCAAACCAAACCCCCAAACCCACTCTGGTCACAGGACTTTGTCGTAAAGGGCTGTCACCAGAGTCTCCTGCATTCCCCAAGTCACGCCGGGAGTCCAAGGTCCCGCACCCCAGGAGGAAAGCACCACAGTTCACCGCCCGGTCCCTCCTTACTCGGTGAGAGCCACGTCTGCGGTGTCGAGCAGGAACTGCTTCCTCCGATTGGTGCACACCAGAGTCACCGTCTGCTGATCCAGCCCAACCTGTGCCACATATGACCAGTTAAGGAAGCCGGGGGGGATGAGGGGCGGCGAAGCACTGCTGAACCTGGCTTCTGGCCCCGGGGAAGAAGGTCAGTGGTTGCTCTGCTGCCCATGTGAAGATACGAGGCAAGCCGGGCACCCACAGAGGTGGCACTTGAGGGGGGATCACTTCTAACTCTCCCAGTCTTAAAAAGACTCACTGGCCAAAACACTTCCTGGGGACAGAGGGCCCCACAGAAACACCCCGCCGTGATGCTCCTGCGGCCGGAAAGGTGAGGACCGACCCCTCCACTCGCCTCCTGCTCCCCCCAAGAGAGCTGACCCAACCCAGGCTGCACTCACCGAAATGTAGTCCAGCTCATTATAGGAAACGGCCTCCTCCACCATGTATGGCTTCTCTGCTGCCCCTGGCACAGACACAAGGAGCCAAGTGAAGGGGGGCAAAGGACCCCAGCACTGCCGGATCGGGGCCGCTGCGCAGCAGCAGCGACGGACCTGTAAACCAAGCTGTGTCCCAGGCAGCACGGAGCCGCGGGGCACGTGTCGCAGGGCTTCTCGGGGCACAAGTCAACCTGAGCTCCCTACTGTGACTGCCACTGCTCTGGGGGACACGAGGGAACTGGCAGGAGCTGGCAGTGAAGGTAGTGAGCGATAGTGCCCTGATTTATGGACAAGCCATGGATCAAGCAAGCCTCCCTGCCCTAATTTATGGACAAGCCACGGATCAAGCAAGCCTCCCTCCCTGCAGCTGAGCACAGAGGCTGTTGGGACAGGATACCTTTCCGGATCAGGTACACGTAGCAATCTGTCAGCAGGACGTAGATCAGCTGCAGGTTCCCCTCCATGTGCCCGGTGCTCATTCGAATCATCTGTGCGGAGAGAAAAGAGCTCTCAGCCCACGGCCGATGCAGGCACAGAGCCGGTCCTTCGCGGGAGATCGATGGTGACCACCCTACCCTGAACAACTGTTCCTCGTTCTCCCGAAAGACGTGGATCATCAGCAGGAGAAGATGGTTGTTATCCACCCTGTGAAGAGAGACAGTAGAGGATGGACATGGACGTGGGGCTAGGTGAGTCCAGGAAGGGCAATCCCCTTCCTTATTGAACTTGTCCATGACTTGGGCACCTGTTGGTCCCCCCAAGACCTTCTCCTCCTGACCCCTTGTGCCTCGTCTTCATCCTGGAAAACGATGGGCTTTGCCCCCCAAACAGAGGACAAAGGGAAAAGTGACAGCTTGAGCTCAAGATTGTTTGGAAGATGCTCTCCCTGCTGAGCAAACCCAGCCTCACCTGAACTCGGAGGGATGGGTCAGCTCCGAAGGGCTGCCCTGCCCTTCCTCCACGCCAGAGTCCTCGGCGCTGCTCGGGGAAGGGCTGGGCTGCTCCTTCTTTGGCTCGCGGAGAGCCTGGGGGTTGGCGGTTTCTGTCTGGCCAGTTTGGGATTCATCACTCGCCCCTCCAGACTCCTCTACTGCCCCAACTGCTCCTCCCTCTCTGCCTTCTTCTTCTTCAGGAGCCTCAGGGCTACCAGAAACATGTGGCGGTTGGCCAGGCCCTGGAGCGTCATGGTGGCCACCACCTGGTGCAGCAGCGTTTGGACTCTCGACGGTAAAGCGGTAGAAGTCCATGGGGGCTGAAATCCCCTCACTAAAGTCGCCAGAGGACGATCCATCCGGGGTCTCCCCTGGCGTGCCAGTCCGAAAGGACTGCCCGGGGGGCTCGAGTGGGGCATTCCAGCCACCGGGGTCCAGCTGCCCGTTGAGCCTGTCCATCACCTTGCTTAGCGGCTGCCCCACGCTCTCCATGGACATGTCCTTCATCTCGGGGATGCGTAAAGCCAGCTGGCTGAGGGCAGAGCGCTCGCGACCCCCTTCCTGCCCACTCGGGCTCGGCTCACCAGCCGGGGCGTCGTCTCTCTGAGGGTCTTCTCTGTCACTCAGCCCGTTCACGCCGCTGTCTCCGCTGGCCTGCTGGGTCTCAGGCACTACAGGCGCAGGGGTGTTCACCAGCTCCTCGGGCTTCGCTTTCTTCTTCTTGCCTGTTTTCTTCTTCTTGGCTAACCTGCATGTGAGAGACCAACAGAGATGTCACTCATCTGTGCCTGCTTAGACTTTTGCAATATAGAAGGGGGTCCCACCCTTTCCCAACAACCTTCCTTTGCAATTTTCCCTGTTGCAGAGAAATCCTTATATCAAGGACATAACTCAGTGTGCGGCCACATAGAGCCCTGGTCTCCATGCTAGCTGTCACAAGAAAAGCAGGGTACGGACACTGTTTCCTACCTATCCAAAAAAGAAAAGAGGCATCAGCTGCTGGACGCAGTATCTTGGGCTTCCTTTGGCTGCAAAGGGGATCACAAATGGATGTGGAGCTAAAGTGACGTGGGAGAAATCGCCTTCTGAGAGCAAGATGCTGGGAAGGGAGAAGGTTTCAAGAGGACATGGGAATGCTGTGTCCCCGCCTGCCAGAAGAGGGAGATGCAGGCTGGAGCCCGCTCCAGCCAAATGGCACACCGGGATGCTGGCTGCGGAAGTGTTCAGGCCTCCCATGGCACCCAAACTGCTGCCAGGTCACTCCTGTTTGGGAAGCAAGCACGGTGCTCCCGTTCCCGTGTGTCCACTGGAGAGCAGGATGCGACGTAACCCAGCTCCTCTGCTCCTCCCAGGAAAAACAGGGTGCAAGAACAAAGCACAGGGCTGCTGGGCTGGCTTTGGGGTGCCCTCATCCCTAGGTGTGAGCAGACGGAGCCTTGAGCTCTTTGTCTGGGTTTAAGGGCTCCGAGGGACCCCTGGGGATCAGCTCTGCAAGAGTCAAACACAGGCCAGCAGGTCTGTGGAGGCATCTCCTTCAACAGGTTTAGCCACAGCTCATTGACAAACAGGAGGAAGGATGGGAGAGAAGATCTGAGATCCAGAGTTGCTGCAAACCTGCCACCAGCTGGAGAAAGCTTCAAATAAAAGCTCATGGCTTCCTCTGAGCTCTCTGATACAGACTGTCAGGCAAAGGTGTTTATGTCAAGCCAGCCTGTAGCTCTACAGACGCAAGGGACCAGCTCTGTTGACACCTACAGAGCATCAGTTGGTGTCTGGAGGTATAAAACCACTTTCTCATGATTGTATAAAGGCTACACCACAGATGCTGCCTCTGTTGGGCTAGAAGGGGTGGCACATCATCAGCCTCTCGTAACAGATGACACTCAGGGGCATGTTTCCAGGCCAGGCAGCTCTGTCCCTACCTAATGACCTCCAGCTCTGTACAGCTCTCAGACTGGTCCGTTCCTTCAGGGGTGGCTTCTGCCTTCTCCTGGGAAGCTGTGTGCACCGGCGTGGTCTCGGTGGAGGATGGCGCGTCGGCCTTCTCCTCGTTGAAGGGGTTGTAGCGCTGCGTCGGGCTCTTCACGGAGGCCTTGCTGCCATTTGCCTCTGAGGCAGTGGAGCGTGGGCAGCTGAGCGTGTCCGTGAGGTCTCCATCTGCAAAGACAAGAAGGGAAGAGTGGGATTAACGTCAGCTTGGGCACCTGGATCAAGTCAAATCAAGCAAAGCTGCACGCTGGGGGCTCGGGGCACTACATGGTCACCGTACTGCTCACAGTGACACCATCCCGGGCACCAGCAGAGCGCTGTCGGACCAGCTTAGCTTCAGAGATCGCTGCAGGCAGCAGGCTCTTTGCGAGGAGGGACAGAGAGGCCAGCGCGCAACCCAGCATCGCTCTGCATTTTGCACCTGCTGCAATTTAGACAATGCCTGGAAATAACAGCTCGGTCACCCAGGAGCTGGCAGCCAGATTAAGAAGTAGAGGTAGGGTCCTTGGGAAGGAACTTGAGGGGTCTTGGGGCCACGGTGCTCCTTAGCAAGATGACAGCGAGCTAAAGAGGCTGCTGCCCTGCATTGCTGCCTCTCCCCTGCGACTGGGTCTTAGGAAGATGCTCGCTCAGCTAGAAGGGCAGAAATGGAGCCAGCCCGTAGAGCAGCGATCCTTGCGGAGCCGGCTGCTTCTCTCCGCTTGCATGAGACACACACGGGGGGCTGGAAGTGTGGTGGAGGGGGGGACACAGCATTCACCAGGGTCCAAGGACAGCAGGCTGCGCAGACAGGTCATAGCACAACCGGCTTGGCCCGTGTTAGACTTCAGAGGGAAAAGGAGCAGTGGAAAAAGGCTACAGGAGTCATGCTCGGAGTTATCCGTCCACAAAGTCATGGTTAAAGGAAGGTTACCCATGCCCTTCTCTTCTCCAGCACCCTTCATTTCCAAAGCCAGGTAGAAACCTGTTGCTAGGCAGGGAGACCCCTTCTGAAGGAAACCACAGCCCTGGCAGACTCATTCGGGGGTGTAGGTTTTGAGTAGGAAAATGAAACCTCCTATAAAAACCTAATAAAGGTGGTTTTGTGATGGCCAATTTCAAAACGCTGCTTTGTTCCTGCTGAAACACCTGCCCCGCAGCGTGGAGGGTGTGAGCCCTCTTCAAGGGAAGTAAATTGGGTAGATTTTTAATGTCTACATTAAAGGGAAAATAAAATATTTCAAAGCTACTACAGCCCCAGGCTTCCAGCCTGTGTCACCAAAATGAATGTCACTTCTTTTGCCGAAACCCTGCTGGTTCTGTTGAGGCAAAAGAATTTTTGTCCAAAATACACAATTTTACTCCAAATGAAAATGGGGAACTGCCCCAACTTTCTTAACCTCTTGCTCTGTGTACAAACAGCATGGAATGCATCAGTAAGCTAACCTGGCGGGGGGTTACGATGAAAACTTTGCTCAGCACACAGTAACCCAGCCTGGAGCAGCGGTGGATCACACTGGCACCGCTTCGCAACTGGGACCTGCACATGGGAGCCGTGCACACCTCCAAAAGTCGGAGGGATCTGCTCCCAGCATCCCTTGGCTTCTCCCAGCCTGCACCCAACACCCACGGTTATGTTGCTCGCCGGGTGTTGGGTTTGGAAACGTGGTTTGTACCCTCTAGGTGTGTACGCTCAAGCTTCAAGGACACATTAAACCATCTCTGTGAGCATCTCTGCGTGTGGGGTAAGAAAGAAGATGAGAGGGAGCGTGTTAGAGCCCAAGAGCCATCCACATGGAATTCAGGCAGAACTTCCCCAAATATTCAGACTGTATTGGCCAAGGCAATTCGGACCCAAGGCTCCATCCAGCTTTTAGCTGCAAACGACAGAGTGTGGCTGTATTTCCTCCGGGGGTAAAGCAGAGAGGTCTCCTACTCCCATGACATGCATGTGGAGGAAGGAGAACAAGTTCCTCGACAATGGGCATGTGCTCTCAACCATAAAGGCCAGACACAGCTGACAAGTTGGTTTTAAAAGTGGTAAAATTAAAAAAAAAAAAAAAAAAAGCATAGTGACCCAAACTGAGCACAGAGGTGTGCTGGATGTTGTGGCTTCAAGAGAGATGTTTTGATACAGGAGAGCAGGGTCCAAGGAAAACAAAACCTCCCAAATTAATCCCTGCAAAAGGCCCAAAATTAAAGAAAGCAGAATTAATTCAGCTGTTTTCCTGGGCTTTCATGAAATCAATGAAGGTGGATCAGTTTTTCAGTCAGCACCCTACATGCTTTACCCCAAAGAGGAAATCTACGGCGTAAGGTCAGCTGGCACGGTCACACTCATTTTGGACGGCCACTGATCCCTGCCTGCCAGCTTCGTGGCGGGGGCGATTTTGCAGCTTTTCTTTTGTAACCTGGTATAAAGGCTCCTTTATCAAGACAGGCCGTAACGTATCGAGCAGCCACAGAACCGCACTCAGAACTCCAGCCTCATGTCTGCTACACCAAGCGCTGGGGCAGACATGTCTAGAAGACGCAGAGGCATCGTCAGAGGCAGGAAAACAACCCCCCCGCTCTGGGATATATGGCCAGCTGAGCGTGCCTGTGTAGGCCAGGAGCTGGGGAAAGCTTTGCACATGGTCTTACAGATGAGACACACAACCTCCCACCTTGGAGGATCTTTTCCGCTCCTTTCTGCCTCTACCGAATTCCATCAAGATGGATGGTTGCTTGTTAAAGAAATGAACCGGGGAACATGCAGCAAGCTTCAGGTGGCAGCAATGCAGAGAGAAAAACAAAATGTTGTAACAGATGAGTATGTCCCACCTTCCCAGTCTCTGCTGGGCATGGTCTGCATTGCTGGAAAGACATCTCCAAAATCATAATCTACAAAAATGAGGGATAAAACTCAGGATTAGAAATACAAGTAGTGGGGAGGGAGGGGGGACGGGGGAGAGCACGAAGGTGATTTGGGGAGGGAGATGGGAAAGGAGAGAAACAAACAATCTTGCACCAGTGTCTGAAACGCATGAGAAAATAGTTAGGGAACATGGATGCAAATGGAAACCAGCTGCACTAACGGTTGTTCCTGCTGGATGTTTGCATTACGGGAGCTACAACGGGACCAGCGAAGGATGAAGGCCCCATTATGCAAGCTGCTGGAAAGTTAAAACAGAAAAACAGTCGGTGTCATCCAGGGCTTGTGCACCTAATCAGGGATCGCCTCTGGGAAGCAATTTAATCGGTCTGTGCCTCAGTTTCCCCACTTCACACTTACCTCCCATAGATACTGTGATGTTTGACTCATTAATGTTTGCAAAGCCAGGGGTCTGATTAAAGGGAAAAACTTGTCCTCTGATCCTAAAATCCCCAGCTCCACCTACATTCCCAGGGTAGCGAGATGCTCCTGTTGAAATGACGAGCAGTGAAACAGTTATTGAAGTTAAATTCCTTCATGCTGGAGGAACAGCGCCAATGCCTGCTCTCTGGGGCTCCGACACCTCCACTGTCCTGGTCCTGCAACAGGGGATGGCATTTCTGCATCAGCACCAAACCCCTCTATGCATGGGGAAACTGAGACACAGATCACAACCGCTGCCCAGACACAACGGAATAGCTTGTGACGATGCTAAAACAAAAATCTATCTCCAAAATCTCCTGGATCTCTGCTCTAAAGCCCCCTTCTCTTGAGCATTAAGCTTCCATCCACCAGACGGGCTGGAGAGCATAGCCAAACTCAAGTGACACCCCTTGCCCAGTCAACAGGGACAGGTAGGAGATGCGCTGGCACCAAGCCATGTTCTGCTGAGGGAGGAACAGAAATACATGCCCAGGGGGTGCAGCATGCACTGAAATGGCTGCTTATGCCAAAACTCTGGGGACAGAGAAGCTTCTTCCTGTGACTTTTATTGCTAGGCTCCTCGTGCTGTCTCCAGCTTACTGGGGATGCTGGAGGTCTGGCACAAGCAAGTCCCTGAAAGCAAACCCTTTCACGCTTACAGCATGAGCGCAGATGCTGCGGGTGAGCCCAAAGCAGTGCTGTGCTTCAAAGCCCTTTGCTGAAACGATGCTAATGCCCAACCCGGGCTGTTCCTTCTCAGCATCTTTAATGTCTGCAGTTTCTGTCTTGCACATAAAAGGCAACTGGCAGACCCTTGTCTCAGAGGGAACCCATCCATATGTGGACTCAGTCCTGAATTCACTGCATCCAATTAACAGCACGCATCACCCCATCTACTCCAGAACCCCCTGATCTCGCTTTGTTCAAACTGACATCAAAAAAGGAACAGGGCCAACGTATTTTGGATTGGGAACAGCAGCAGCAGAGCTGATCCTTCACGTGAACAGGCTTCATGCAGCGTAAGAGCTCCCTGCTCCAGCCTGCAGCAGGTTAAGGGGGCAGGCAAAAGGTACATGTCTTCTCAGTTCATCAGGAACACCACCCAGCCCTCTCTGATAGGGACAGGGGGGTGAGTATGACAACTTATCAGGCTGCTCAAGTTAAGATGCATAAAGAGGAAAAAACAGCACCTCTGAGACCACTGGCTGCCTTTCCCTCAGACTGCAGACATGGAGAAAAGACTCTGGAAACTATTCCCCACCACCTCCAGCGTATTTGGGTCTCTGGACTGCAAAATAAGCAGTTAAAAAAGGTCCTCTGCAGCCCTGCGTACCTGCTCTGAACTGGAAGCCACACTCAGATACAGACACGATTTTCACTCCATGGGGAGATTTCTCCAGTTCTTGCTAAAACACACCCCCCAGGATGGAAACGTGGCCTGAGGTGAGTAGCATGGGAAGTCCTTCTCTCCTGGTCCGAGGCAAAGGGGCTGTCCACAGCTTAAATCCCAGCACCTCCCAAGGCAAGACGGGAGAGACGCACAGCCTAACTGCACGGTCTCTTGCTCTGGTCTCTTCCAGCCCATCATTTGCTACCTCATTCGGTGTCTCGTCTGGTGCAGCAGCTCAGCCAAAGGAGGTGTGGGAGCACACAGCCCTGACCGCACCCATCTCCGAAAAACCACTGACCTTCACTGGATGGAGCGATGGCGCTGTCATCCCATTCCAGGTTGGTGGAGGTGACAGAGTTGAAGGAGTTGAGGGACAGGCTGTCCGAGCCATGCACAGAGCTGGGCAGGCGGTCCTCAAAGTCTAGCAGGTACTGAGGTTTGTAGTAATCTGGCATGTACGGGGCCAGATCCAGGTAAGGAGCGTCCTGCAGAGAAGAGAGCGTGGGGTGAGTCAGGCTCTGAGTCACCGCACAGTTATTAGCACAGTCGAAATGATGGGGCTGTCCTTGAACGTCCTCTGACTGTCCACCTCTGCCACCTTTCAGAGGAAACCCGACGGCTCCACTGTGACACCAAGGGTTAGCCAGTGGCTTTGTGTTTACCTGGAGGGAGGCCAGCATTTCGTACCACGCTTGCAGAGCTCAACTCCTCTATCCCCATCAACCTGCCCTGCAGCTGGCTTCCCCGTTCCTCTTCTGAACAGTGCAGAGGGATAACTGAGCAATAGGAATAAATCCCGTTGCTGGATCTCCAAAGACCCCAGCCTAGAGCCTTTCCTAAAAGTGGCAGCTTCACGTTTTCAGCTGAAGACCAACAAGAAGGTACACCCTGGACCAAGCGGTGGGACCCATGACACCCAGGACTCCCCCGGCGCCACATACCCGCTCTCCCAGAGCCAAGACAAACAGATAAAACATTCACCAGATCCAAGTCAAAGCGGATGAACTCCAGCCCGGACACCAGCGTTAAGAACAAGGTCAGATGATCGTGACTGCAAACCAGGGCGTTCCTGCAGCATGCATAAAACAGAAGAGCTTTAGAGATGTGGGAAAGAGAAGAAATAGCTACAAGCAGCCCTCTGTCTTCTTGGTGGCATGTCTCCGAGCTGCCGCATAAACAGCCTCAGAGCTGTGAGCCTGTTTTCCTCTTCCAAAGAGCAATGGAAGAGCTTAAGGGCAGATATCTGTGGCTCAGAGCAGTTGGGCATCCACTATGTGCTGTCCCCGAACCAAGCTACAGCCAGATTTCCAGGCATCCACCAGAGCTGGGTCCCTGGACACGAGCTCAGCACCTTCTTGGAAAACATGGAAGAATATAAAGGGTACATCTGGGACTGGGAGTAAAAGCAGTAACTAGGAGAGATGCTTGCAGGCCCTCTTACATAGGACGGTGCATCCACGTCTGGGACCTTTAAATTAATTATGCAAAACCTCTGCAAAACCCATAAGGAAAGGTCAGACCCTGATCAACTGCTTGTTCCCCCCTGGCAAATTAGGGCTTGCTTCTGACAAGAAGGGATGCCAATCAGTGCCCAAACGAGAACGAGCTGGGATACTCACTTGACATAGTACTTGTGCAGCAGGCTTAGGTTCTCCTGGAACAGCCTCAAATAGCTCTCCAAGGAGTTTTCATTGAGGGCTAGGTACAGCCATGCACGGCCTGAAAAGGAAGCAGCAGAGAGATTTATCTGTGGGGGAATGGCTGAGAAGCGAAGCCAGCCTGGAAATAACCATGAATCCATTAAAACACGTCAGATCATTCATTTGCATTTGTATCATTTCAGGGGAGCAACTGACCGTTGGGGAAATCTGTGGGGAAAAATGTCAGCGGGAGATGAAGGGGCAGATTTGTGATTCGGAGTGGAAATAAGAATAAGAGACTGTGTCTTAGCCGGTTGAGAAGCAGACACACAACTGTGTCTCTCCAGCGAGATGGAAGCCCTGCTGGCATTTCCAGCAGGGATCAGGAGACAGGAGAGACGGAGGGAGAATCGCTCTAAATCAGCGCAGGTGCAATTTGAGATATTACACAAATTCTGGTGCAGAGAGAGGTGATGGTGGAGTCTGCGCTCAGCTCCGCTCTCACCGGTACAGGGCTTGGGAGATGAAGGGTGTTGGAATAATCACGCAGAGAGGAGGTCTCTGGGCACCGTCCTGCGTCAAAAGCAGCCTCGATGGTCCCAAATATCCGCTACAGACAACTCACAGCAGGGGAGAAGCAGCATCGGGCAAATGACGGCTACAGCGAGACGTTCTGGGGCGAGATAGGTGACGCTTCCTATCTGCCAGAAACCCTTCCCGAGAGCACAGCCCAGCAGATCGCTTTGGCTTCATGGCAGCAGAAGCAGAGCTACGTCTCTGACCCAACACCCGATCCTGAGACACGGTGCCATTATTTCTAGAGCTGTCATGCAGTTACAGCAGGACTCCCACCTCCTTGGCCTGAGCAAAGCAACCCGGACTCAGTGGGGAGCTGCCTGCTGGCTCCCTCACTCTGCCTGCAGCTCCAGCCCTCGAACACGCAGCCAGCACAACCCACCTGGGCCTCCTGCAATACGTCCCCAAACCGAGGTTTGCCCTCAAAGCTGGGGCAGCGTCTGCGAATACTCACTGCGTCCCAGGTTGGTGGCCACATGTTGAAGCACTTCTATCTGTTTGATGGCTTCCCGGCGGGTGAAGTGAACGACCAGCACCCAGTAGCCTGAGGAAAGATCTTGCAGGCTGGAAGAAGAAAGATGCCCAGAGGAAGGTTAAGCAAGGGCTTTGCTATCTCCATCCCAATTACTGCCTAGATGGCTTCCCCATGCTGAGGCTACACGCTAGGCAAAGCACGGTGAAAAGCATCCCAGCAGCCCACACTTACCCGTAGAGCAGAGCGTGGTCCAGATGTTCGCAGAGCCGCTGCAGGACCTTGTCATGGTTTCTGATGGCCGGCGTCTCGTCTTCACAGGCAGCAAAGTAGCTTTGCAGCTGCAAAAAGAAGAGATGGGATGGCTGAAACACCCTTCTACAGCCCACTGCGGAGGCAGATGGAGATGCCAACACACTCACAGTCAGCATTAAACAGCTTTTTTTAATCTCTCAGCTTGCTAAACCTTGATGCAGGTTACTGACAGGGTGTAGCAATTGGTTTTGAGAGTACCCTAAAGGCAGTAACTCATAGGGAGAACCCTACCCACAAAGATTCATGCACTTTTCAGAGACATGCCAGCAGTGTGGCTGTGGCTGCACAACCAACTTCCCTGTTTGTGGAGCAGGTGGGCTGAGCTGCACAGCCTCCTCCTTTACAGCTAACACTACAGCGAGGTTTTGGTGGTTCCTCTGCAGCAGTGCAGCCATCACAAAGCAGTTCAGAACAGAAATAAATCAGGACTCTGGGCTCTGTTTCTGGCTCCGCCACGGACGAGTCCCCTCCTTGGTCTCAGGGTCTTGCCACGGGAAACCCTGGTTGGGGAGAGACGTTGTTTCCAGGTATAGAAGACGCTCTGAGTCCAGGAGCCTCATTCTTGCAGCACGTGTGCTCTGTGCTAAATCTGTGCAAAATCTCAGCACAGTTTCAGCATCCCAGGAAGAGAACAGAGGTTTTTCTTGTTACAGGCAGCTCGAGTGACTGCTGTGATGCTGGGTATTGATGCCAGGCAGCTGAGAGCTGCCCCAGACTTTCAAACACAGGCTGATACGGATTGTCTGGCTGCACAGCAGCGGGGGCTCAGAGGGTGCAGAGGGCAGCACAGATATGGACAGAGGCACATGCATATGGGACAAAGGGAACTCAATTAATCCCGAGTCGTTTGTCTCTGCTGGGGCGAGGCTACATCGCTACGATGCATCATGTCAAGTAGCTGCCGCTCTCTCAAAAGTTAGGACAGCTTGACTCATCCTCGGTTAACCCATTCGCAGCTGCAAAATTAGCTCCGAAGTCAGCGTTGGCCCCGCGCTCTGCTGACAACAGCCCTCGGAGGCTCGACACACCATAAATTGCTTTCCTGCTTCTGCAAAACCTGCTAGAAATCCTAGAAATCCCCTTACACCCAAATCCTATATCCCTGCCCAGCTGACCCACCGGCCTCCGCCTGCCCCTGGAGCTTACAGATCTATTTAGGTCCCCGTCTCACACATACTTGGCATTCAGGCAGGGAGATTACTCACCCAGAACGTAATCTCAGCTGTATGTGCCATGTTTATTTGCTCTGGCTGCCGACAAGCAAGCACGGTTCAGCTGAGCCATGACAACGCATCACCCATATGTACATTATTTTGGTGATCCAATATGTCTTTGCCAAACCTCACCAGTTAGATGGCAGATTTAAAAACCAAAAACTTGATGGTATTACGCTTGTCAAGTCTGATCTGTCCCCAGAAACTGGTTTCTCCTCCTGAATTCTTACTCGAGCCAGAGAAGCTCCTTTAGAAAAATCATCCAGTCTCAATGTAAAAGTCATCAAGGGGACAGAGAACACCTCACAGTGCCTGGGGAACTGTTCCCACCAACTCTCTTAAAAACATGAATGTATCTAGCTCCAACACCCTCCTGGCTTGAAGACCTTGACTCCCTCCGGAGCTCTTAGGCAAGACAGGAGAGCCAGGCATGTTCCTGCACGGAGCAGGTCCCAGCCCTTACGGGGGAAAGAACTGCTGAGCCAGAATAATCCAGCCAGATTCCCTCATCCCATCGCACAGCGCAGTTCAGCCTGTCCCTGTCCCGTCTAGTCCAGAAGGTAAATCCCCTGGGGAAGGAAATACGCAATAACAATTTGTTTGCAGAGCCACCTGTGGGTGCTCTGGCGATGCACAGACTTTTTCACAACACCCAGGTGAGACCCGAAGCATTTCAGCTCAGCAGCTCTTATCCATTTTTGGGAGGAAGCTGTCCCAGAAGATTTACACTACTGATAGGCAGCCCAGACCCAAGCAGAGAGAAGAATGCTCTAAAATCCCACTATTCAAGAACTATTTCAGGAGCTATGTGCAGCCAGTGTTTGAAGCTTACTCCTGCAGCGACGACACTAGAGGAAGAAACAAAGTCATAATTTAGAGCCGTATCCCTCTGGCAACGGACAGATGGACCCACACGGGATGTTCTCCAAGAGCTGTCTGGAGCTCACTAAAATGTCCCATTTTTGGGGAAACTGAGGCAGGAAGCAAAGCCCCTGCCATACGGGATGTGAGCCAGGATCTGAAGGCAGAAATTCCCAGCTTGTCCCAACAAGGCTGTTGCCTCTGCAGAGAGCTGGGGTACCCTCGGAGGAGGGTTCCTGTCCTGGGTGTTTCTGCAGGCTCTGTGCTCCCTTGAGGAAATGCAGCTGTGGAAGACAGCTAGGGGAAAACAAAAATAACCAGGTCCTACATTAGCTTACCACTAAAAACAAGGAGCCACTCAGCCAGCTCTGCACACACAGCTTGGGGAAGTCATCTTGGAGGGAACTTGGAGCCTGTCTGTGCCACTGACTGGAAGAATTCCCCATGACAGAGAGACTCCAAGCCTGGGCAGCAAAAGAGATGAGCGAATAGAAGTATTTCCTCTTTTCTCTTTCCTTCCTTCTCCAAAAATAACTTAGATCTTTGTTACAGTCCCTCCTGCAGCCAGTTCACAGCTCCCAACCTTCTCCATTGCTACACAGACCGACCTGCTCCCATCATCAGAGGATGCAAACTGTTAGCAAACGGTGGTTGTCTCATCTCAACATCTCCGAACATCAAGAAGCACCAGGGAGTTTCTGAAAAACAGATCTCTCTTCCCTAGAAAAGCCAAATCTTCCCCCCATGAAGGGATCTAGGTTTTGAAGGGCTCACTCCGTGTTATATTAAGGCTTGGTGTCACTTTTAGCTGCTCTGCAAGGACCACGCAGCCTCCTGCCCCGCACAAACCAGTTACCCCTGCACTGCACCCCCCTCCTGGGGAGGCTGCTGGAAAACCCAGCCCCATAGCAATGTCCAGAGCAAACCTACCCCAAAAGGCTCAACTCTGCCCCTCTGCAACGTCAGGAGCCAGAGGACGAGCTGGTGTGACTGTGCTTTGCTCAGAGTCATGGGGTCACGCCAGCCCTGTGCACATGGGACCCTGCGAGCCGGAAATGCGCACTCAGCAGTTTCAGATTTGGATTTGGGCGCTCTGAGTCATGGCATTTTAGGAGCTGTCGGTCACAGGGAAGCGCATCAAGGGCTCGCTCCTACTCGCAGGCACAAAGATGTGCCGCCACATTCCCCGGATGGTGCTGCGCCAAGGGACGGTGCCGTTTCCAGCATCCCTCCAAAATAAACACGGCCAATGGCTTACGGCCCTGAGCAAAGGATGTGCACGGCTTGCCGGAGCACAACAAGCCCCAAAAAGAGATCGGCAGGAGAGACCAGGCAAATTCCCACCAAGCTACCATGTTTCCAAGGAGGAAACAAGACCGAACAAGCCTCAGGATCTCCTGGGTGGAGTCATCCCTACAGCGAGGGTGGTGAAAGGCTGCGACTTGCAAAAGCTGATGAGGAGGCGTTTTCGGCTTGGGAAGAAGGGTGAAGACACACACAGAGGAAAGGTACGGTGAAATAGCTTTCCCAGTTGGGGAACAAAATCCAGTTGCATCATTTCTCAAAGGCCTCCTGGCCTGCTCCAAGATCCACCTTGCCCAAAATCTGTAGGAATTAAGACTCAAGCATGTTGGGGCAGAGGCACAGACCATGGACGGTCCCAGCATCTGACCCTGATCATGCAGCACAGGCAGGAGTGATGTGGCACTGCCCTGAAAAAATGGCATTTATATGGAGTGTCTACTTCTCTCCTGTAAACCACTACAGAACACAAATGAATAATTTCAAACTAACCTCTCCCTAATCATGGCATGGCAGACGGACCTGTTTGGGAGGTGGTGACCGAACTTTATGAAGCATCCACAAAGCAGCTCCCTGACATACCTGGGCAGCGAGCCGGGCTGGAGCCGGGGAAAGTCAGGAAGGAGGCAAGCCATAAGGTTAAAAAGCATCAACTGAAAGCGACATTGGCCATCTCTGGGTTTTCCGGAGAGATGCTCTTGCCCTCGTCTCCTCTGTACTCCAAAATCAGAAGGAAGGGTTGAAGGCTGGCTTGGATGGAGGACTCGTGTGGTGCACAGTGAACGCCTCAAGCCCCGACCCAGGGCTATTTATAGACATTCCTGTGGCCAAAATAAGCGCCGTTGGCATGCAGAAGGCATCCCCACCATTCACCGAGAACACTCTGCAGCCGCAACTGGGTCTGAGCACCGGTGTTGCGACAGCGTGGGACAAAACCTGCTTCGGTGAACTGGTTACAAAAGCCCAAACTCTCGAGGCTGGTGAGTCAAACACACTTGAGAAGAAAGTGGAGCAGAAGGGCGTTTGTCCAAAGGGGACAGAGAGCTGGTTTGCACTGAGGGGAACACGGGGTTTGCGGTCCTAACAGTTGCACCTCGTCCCCATTGAGGAGAAAGTGGATTTAATTGCTGTTTATCAATCACGAGTTGATTTCTTTTTTCTTTGCGGTGATGCACCACGCCCCACTCTGGCACGCACAAGAAAGGATATTCCTTGCACAATTTTATAGACTACAAATTGCACCCGTTCTCAATGAGTGTGAAGCTCTCCAGGCCTATTTGCAGAGCTCCTGTGTTGCAAGAGATGCCAAAAGCCAATCAGGCAGCCACATTGTAAAGTCCATTCTCCAAATCTTGTGGCTCTCCTTTGAAATCTCTCCAGTATTTCTACAACCTTACTGAAATATTGAAATACAGTCTCCTGACCTGTTCATGGCTGGCCACAGCCCAACCAAGTCTTCATCTCCCCTCCGTAAATCTGGCCCGCAGCTGTTTCACTAGCAGCTTTCCAACACCAAGTTCATTTCCCCTGTTCTGCTTGGTATTTCCCTGGCAGGACAAACATGGCGAAAAAAAAGCAAACAGCCCACTCGGGCACCCTTTGCATTCCTCCGGCTCCCTAACCACGGCGCTCGCTGCATGGGAAAGGCAAGAGGTGCTTCAAAACCTGCTTTCCCACCCACAGCACACGGACTGGCGAGGGGTTTTCCCCAGCTGCATGAATGCAAACAAAAGCAGTACCACAAAGCAGCAAGTGGACAGCCAAAACATAACAGAAACTGCAGCAGCCTTTTTTCTGCCTCAATTCCTGTCCTCTCACCATCTTCCCCAGCAGCTGGAAAGACACCTTCTCCAAGGTATCAAGTAGGTGGTTTTCTTTGAGGGCAGTATTTTAAGAGCCATCCAGGCAGGCAGCTGGAGATGCAAACCCTTTGCTAGACCCAAAACCCTTCCCAGCACCTGCTTTTCCACCACGCTGCACAACTGGACAAGGATGGTGGCATGTTACCTACTAGACTGCACAGCCAGAATAACCCTCTGCATCAAGAGCAAATCCATATGGTCTGTGAATGCAGCCTGCAAAGCTGTCTAACAATGTGATTAAAAAAATGCTGATTAAGAAGCCAGCTCTGGGTCTTGGCACTCAGTCTGGGGCTGCGTTTGGAGCTGAACACCCTCAGGAGCAAGCCTGGAGCTCCAGGGAGCACCAAAAAAAGGTGGCAGGTGACTGACCCTGTCCCAAGCAAGCGATGGCAGCTCAACCCCAAGGGAAGAGGCAATGGGAAGGGACAGGACAGACACATAAGAACCGGCACTCTCATACCTGCTCAGGGGAGTACAGACATTCAACGGCATAAAGAGAAGGCTGAACTGCTCTGCCTGGAAAACTCCTAGTCTTCCGGGCCACCCATAAACGCAGGCTGAATTTCAAGGCTGGGGCGTTATTCTCTCTTGTACACTTGTATAACACAATGCCCTAAAACTTCAGCTCTAGCAGGACGTTTTGGAGGTTACATACATGATCTGACTCAACATTTCTTACAACAAGCTTCCAAATCGGCACCAGCCTCAGCACCCAGCTTCCCATCCCGAACTCAGTATACCTTGCCTGGGTCTTGTGGCTTTCCTGATGAAATACATCGGCACGCTCAGAGCATCAGCATGTTGAAAGCACTACAAGTGACGCTGGAGCAGAGAAGCTGGAGAGAAACAGAGCATGCTCGTGACGTGCAGAGACAGGAGCCTGAAACAGGTGAAGCTGAAACCCACAGCAAAGATGCTCCGTGGCTGGAAACACAGAGCTTTGAAGCATTTGCAATCCAGTGCCAGCAACGCTGTCACCTTCTGGGACACGTGCACTTGTCAGGTCCCACACCCCCAAGGCTTTTCCAGGGCTTTCCTTCATTATTTCTGAGCAGCAAACCTTGCAGCAGGCTGGACCCGTGTATGGCTCAGCCACGGACAGGATTTTTTCCAGTGGTGACACTTGCAAGTTGCAGGGAGCATCCCGTTCCTCTGTCACGGCGAGCAGAGCGCACGGAGCAGGGGACGGGCACGGAGCTGGCTGCTTGTGGAACAGGATCCCTGCGCTCACTGGAGGCAGAAGGAAAGGTCACATGCTCGGTGCAACAGAAAAAACAGATTTCATGGGAAGGAAAAAACAAGTCTGGTTGGTAAACACACCAAAACAAGCAAGCGCAGGGTGCTTGTGCCCTGCAAGTCTTGGTAATGGTGCTGCTCTCCCAGGTAGCTGTTGCTTACTCACATGCTGGCTTTGAATCTCTCCCCATCGACCAAGTCTCTGGCTCACAGTTATTTCAGTTTCTCCTCTTGGACCAGGACATCAGAAGTGGGGAAAGCTGAAATCGCTCAACAGCTGCTGACATTGTGCAATAGGAGGCAGAGAGGCTCAGAGGCGTTGCTTCAGCTCCTCGTACAAAACCCACTGCTGCAATTCATCCTCCTAAACCAACTGCTCTCCCAGAAAAATGCTTTGCATTAGTGGTAGGAGAACAAATGGGGTTTTTTTCTCCCCAGAAGGCTATCATAGCCTTGTCCACCAGCAGATCCAGAGCTGGTTTTGAGAAACACCTCCTCTGGGTATAAAGAGACAACATCCCGCAGAATCCAATCCCCTTGCAACTGCAGATGATGAACCTCATATCATCACCAGGCCCGTGTCAGGACGCAGCATTACGAGTTTCAAAAGAGATGAACCTTGAAATACTCAAGTAAGGCTGCAGTCGCAGCAGAACCACAGCAAAGGGCTTTGCTCGCTTGTCAAACAGTGGCAAAGCCCTTAGAGGGCCACCAAAATACGCAGTGTCAGAGCTGCAAGCATTCACAGACTTCTTAAAGCACCTGAGCGACCCTTGTGTCTTCACGGCCGACTTACGAGCTCTGTGAGATTGCTGCTAGCTTCAGCCATGGGTTTCTGGCAGTCTGGCAAACCTGGTACACATGGCGAAGGGGCATGCCAGGACTGCCAAGGGGAGCGGTGTGCATGTACCGATGTCGATCCCTGCTGCGTGCTTCCCACAGCAACAGCGGATGTGGCCTGGAGCAAACATGAGTGAGAGGAAATACCCTGGTAGAGATAAAAACCCCTGTGGTCTTAGAGCCAGCGAGGTGCCCCTCAACGGGAAGCAGAAGGCAAGTCGCTATTTGGCTATTTTCACATCTGCAGAATTGCTACCTCTGCGTCACGGCAGCTGGGCCAAATAAATCCACCCAGCCGGAGATGAGCACGTTCCCTACATGATTTGAGGAGGGATGCTCCACTCCAGTGCTACTTGCTCCTCTCCAGGACATGGAGGCACTAAACCATCCCCAAATCTACCCTCCCTCACCACGCAGGAAAAGCAGAGACGCTGCAAGGCAGAGCTCAGGGAACCCCGGGGGACTGCAAAGACATTTCACTGGTACAGGGCTGAAAATCTGATCCGGAGACACACAGAAAAGGCACAGCATTAATTCACTGTGGGGGAAGTGGAAACCTTCCCAAAGTCATGCATAAACGGAGCAGGGCCAGAGCTTTTGGCAAGAACTCCTGCAACATCGGCAAAAAACATCGCTCCACCTGATTGACATGCACCAAGGATGAGCTGCTCTAGAGTTCATGGGAATGTGTGTCCTTCAAAGCCAGTAGGAAAGCCTGAAAAACAGAGAAGAGCCCCAAAATCTTGGATTCTGATCTCTTTTCTGATTTTAAGTTTAGCTCCTGGAATTGCCAACAACGAGCACTGTTTAAGGACTTTGCATTTTCACCACCTAATCACAAGCAGGACAGCAACAAATCTCTCCCCACTGCCATGTCCAGGAAGGCATGGAAATCCAACAAGAGAATACAAAACATCTATGCTACCAGCTTCAGCATGGACCAAGTCACCTGTGATAGCTCTTAGCTACCAGGAGATGGTTGGCCAAGGATGGATATGAAGCTGTTGGCATTTCTAGCGTGCTTAACATGGCAAGAGTTCATCTGGGAGGCACCAGGAGGCAGCTCTCATCCCACTGCTGTCACGCACAGTAATCTCTCCTAGAAGAAAACAAGCACTTGAGTGAACAAGGGTCTGCACCCCACTGGGAGAGGATGCACAGAAAGCAGTGAATGCACACTGAGCCATAACATGCCCATCTCCAGCCTTCTGCCTCAATAAAGCCCTAATTCTTTAAAAAAAAAAAAAAAAAAAAAAAGGTTAGGCATCGATTTGCACAGTAATTTCTGCTGGAGCACAGCCCTCTTAGCAGAAAGCAGGGTGAGGGAGCACTGGATGGGAAAGGGGAAAAGAAACGGTCACAAGACAGAAGCAGCGAGCCCTGCAGCATCACACTGTCCATGCAATCAGAACAGAAAGCATTGCCCTCTGAACTAATTTACATCTCCCAGGGAGGACAGAGAGGACAAGCCGTAGATGGGAAATTAACACCTTGCTCACAATTCCCTCCGATGTGTGCTGGAATTGAAGCGGGGACCCAACTCACTACTGCTGAGCTCTCCCAAACTCTCCTGCAGCCACCAAGAGCAGCAGCAGCCTCTTGACATCTCTCCAGCTTCAGGGGACAATTTATTGGGTGTCTAAATTAGATGTTCTGCCTCTCTCTGTGCAGTCGAGGCCTGATCTCACACCTCTGCAGTCAATGGCAAAGCTACCGCTGATCTTTGAGATACGGGTGAAGTACGTGAACGGTCCAGATCTGGCACTCGGGTATCACACAGAGAAACCCACAGGTTTGTAATTACCTCTCCAAGCAGGTTTGCAGCCCTACCTTTTCTAGCTGTGCTCCACCCCTCATATATTTCTAAGAAAATAAGAGAGAAACAGTCCTGTTCACTGAGGCTTGAGGGATTCACTTGGAATTCACTTTTTTGCTGTTGATTTGTACAGAATTTACTCACTGCTTGTGCTCTGACTTCCCACTCCTGAAGTTCAGAAGCACCCTGGAGAAGCTGAAGTCACAGCCAAGTAAAGTCACAGCCACAGGTCTCCGTGGTACAAGGCTGTGCTGCTGCTCGTTGCCTTCCCCATCTGAGGCAGAGGGAAGCTGACAAGGCTTTCCCCGGGCTACTCGGTGAAAATAAGGCATTTTTTCTGCTGCTGGTGCTCAAAGCCTGACATGGTAACCAGGTACTTCAGCGTTCAGTGGTGGTTTGTCCCAGTTTACCCAGTCTCGAGGTGGGATTTAGTCCTGGCTGTCTTCTAAAATAACGTCAGACTTGCAGTCCACGGACTGCTGAGAGCCCACAAACTCCTCTTTGGGTCTGAAGCTGAGAAAAGAAAACCTATCATCATCTGGCCGAAAAGTGGTGTGCAGAGGTGTGCACATCACCGCAGACACATCCGAACCCTCCGCTCTACAACTCAACCCTGCAACGATGGTGAAGGTAAGGAGCGAGCAACCTACGCAGCGAGGAAGCTTTTGAAATCAGAGGCGAGATACTTGGAAAACTCCTCCACGCCCCATGACACAATCCCAGCGACGAGGAGTTACTCAAGACAGACCCAGAGGTAGAGAGAAGAGGATGAACGAGAGCAGGATTGCCCAGCGTGCAGCCAGGGCGTGGGAAGGGTGTACCTGCTCCCCTAACCTACTACCTTACTCTTCCTACTAACACCGAGAAAAAGAGAAATATCAGGGACTCGAGGGCTGAAGTCAGACAAGGAAGCATTGGGAAAAATGCCCCTGAGGAAGGAGAACAGCATCCCTGGGATAAAAAGCAGGGGTGTGCCAGCGCTGGACTTTTGCCATGTGGTTGAGTTTGGTTTCGCTGGGATGGTATAAATAAGTCTGTCAGCCTGAAGCCTCACATAGGTTCCTACATTTCCCTGAGCTTTCTTGCTCTGAACTGAACAGGAAAGCAAAAGGGGCAGCATTGAAAAAATCCCCAAATCCCTCTTCACCATTGGACCAAGACAGGAGTTGGCAGAGATAGAGGCAGTTCTAGGCAGAGGTGTGTCGGCAGAGCTGTAGTTGAGTCCTGTTCAAGTACGATAATAATAAAATAACTACCATGCTGATTTTATAGCATTTGCAACAGGGATCCCCAAGGATTTTCTGAATGCAAATAAATTAGGTCCAACGAATCCTGTGTGGGAAGTAGTATATCCTTATACATATGGGGAAACTGAGGCAGCAGTGCTGCAGAGCATTGTAACAGAGCTTGGAGCGGGCCGAACATCCACTGATTTCCAGGTAGATAAAAGCTTATCCTTAATTTTCAGAGGACAGAAAGGTGAAAGACCAGAGGACAGAGTCACCCATAGAAGAAAAGAGAAAGGCTGGGAGAGGTCTGCATATCCGTCCTACATCCCAGAGGCAATGTCAGGCCACCTCTTCCTTAATAGTGCTGGGAATTCACTCATGATGGTCTTCATATGACAAGTTTTCATGGATGAATCTGTGTCAGGACACACTGCAGATCACAGGAAAACTCCTATTCCATAAGGCAGCGGAAAACCAACAACTGGAGAAATGTCAGCGAGTCCAGAAAGCCTCCTTTGCCCCAAAACTTGGGATGAAAACTGAAAAAAGACTCCCTTTACCTCCTCAAACAGAGCTTGCGCTCTTTCTCAAAGATGGCTGGAGCTTGCATGTGGACCAGGCAGGACACGTGGCCCAACCCAAAACTTCAACTCACGCCTGTGACTGCCCCAAACAGACTCCAGCATCCTGGTCCCCTCTGTGCCGGCATGCAGACACTCCCCACCAAAGGGATGGGCTTTAAGACACGCTCTCACCGGCAGAAGACGCTGAGGCGCAAGGAGAAATGAGCGGCAAGCAGAAGGACAAGGTGAGAGGCGAAGTACGACGGCACGTGTCTTCAGAGCCCTTGTTTTGAGGGCACAGACCATGGCACAGCCAACCCACAGATATGAACCGCACATCCCCCGTGTCCACAGGGGAGACGTTTCCAGGTCCTGCCCCTCCAACCTGTGCCCTCCGCAGCGTACGCCTGGCTGGAGGGAGGACCTCTGGAAAGAGGGTTTCACGCTGGACTCGTCCACATCCCCCCACTGTACAGCCCCAGGAAAAGGGATCCCACCAGGATCCCCCCCAGTCCTATCCACAGGAGAAAGAAATCCTTTGAAAAGGGGGAACCCTGGGGGGGAACCCCGGTATATCCCAACCAGCAGAGACACAGGCTCCTGGGGGTGACCCTGGCAGTGCCCCTTTGGCAGGGTGGGCCAGGGGGTGACCCCACACCCCCAGGGATGCCTCCGGGGTGTCCCATGGCACCAGCAATAAGGATGCCTCCAACCTCACATCCCTAGCACAGGGGGTCTCTAGGGACATCCCCAAACCCTCAGAGAGGAATCCCTAAAGGTGTCTCCTGCCGCTGGCAGAGGGGATGGTGGGGTGTCCTTGACCCCGTGCTCCTGTCCCAAAGAGTCCCCCAGTGTCCCTGGGGTGTCCCTACCTTGGGGGGGGGGGGGTCCCCCCCCCAGGGACTGTCCCTCAGCCCCACATCTCTGGTGGTGGTGCGTGTCTGGGGGGTCCCCAGGAGCGTCCCCCAGCCCCGCACCTCAGGCAGAGGCAGTCCCCAGGGACACTCCAGGGCAGACAGAGGGGTCCCCAGGGCTGTCCCCAGCCCCACGGCCCCGGCAGAAGGGGGGGGTCCCCAGCCCCACACCCCAGTCAGAGCTGCGGGCGGGGGTGGGGGCGTCTCCAGGGCCGCCCCAGCCCCACAGCGGGGCCCCGCCGCCCACCTTCTTGACGGAGAGGGAGATGTTCTCCAGGATGCGGTCCTTCACCTCCGCCGGCTCCATGGCGCCGCCGCC
>WAAD01014157.1:153231-181709 GCA_013389945.1 Fregata magnificens
GCCTCCCGCCCCAAATGGCGCCCGCGGGGCCCCGCGGAGGCGGCGGGGAATGGCGCTGGGTCCCTCACGGCCCTGGGCTCAGCGAGGGGATGTGAGGGGAGATGGCGCTGGGTGCCTCATGATCCAGTGAGGAGCCAAGGGGCGGATGGTGCTGGGTCCCTCCCAGCCCGGGGCTCAGCGAGGGGATGTGAGGGGATGAGGGGAGATGGCGCCGGGTCCCTCATGGCCCAGTAAGGGAAGATGGCGTTGGGTGCAGCCAGGGGATGAAGGGAGATGGAATAGGCGTAGTGAGGGGAGATGGCGTTGGGTGCAGTGAGGGGACACGAGGGGGATGTGAGGGGAGATGGCGCTGGGTCCCTCATGACCTGGTGAGGGGACATGAAGGGAGATGGTGCCGGGTCCCTCGCAGCAAGGGGATGTGAGGGGATGAGGGGAGATGGCGCCGGGTCCCTCATGGCCCAGTAAGGGAAGATGGCGTTGGGTGCAGCCAGGGGATGAAGGGAGATGGAATAGGCGTAGTGAGGGGAGATGGCGTTGGGGACAGTGAGGGGATGTGAGGGGAGATGGCATTGGGTCCCCCATGACGTGGTGAGGGGACATGAAGGGAGATGGTGCTGGGTCCCTCGCAGCCCTGGGCTCAGCAAGGGGATGTGAGGGGATGAGGGGAGATGGCGCTGGGTCCCTCATGGCCCAGTGAGGGGAGATGAGGGGAGACGGCATTGGGTGCAGCGAGGGGTTGAAGGGAGATGGAATCTGCGTAGTGAGGGGAGATGGTGTTGTGAGGGGCAGTGAGGGGGATGTGAGGGGAGATGGCATTGGATCCGTCATGACCCGGTGAGGGGACGTGAAGGGAGATGGTGCTGCGTCCTTCTCAGCCCAGGGTTCAGCAAGGGGATGTGAGGGGATGAGGGGAGATGGCGTTGGGTCCCTCGTGGCCCCCTGAGGGGACACAAGGGGACGACGGTGTTGGTGCCCACTGAGAGGACACACGGTGGGTCTGCAGGCCCCAGTTTCAGGATACCAGGCAAGGTGGCCACCAGACCCCCAGGTCTCCTAGCCAGGGCCCAGCCCACGGCTTTGCTGCGCATCGGGGTGCTGGCAGGGGCCAGCCTCAAAGGAAAGAGAAATATTCAGTGGCGTGAGGGAAAAATGGGGGGGTCCACACAGCACCCCACCACCGAGGGCTTCAGCAACCCCTGAGATGAACAGGGGATGCATCTCTGCTAAGGTTCATGTGCTTGGTGGCATGGCACCTTGGAGCCAAAAATGGGCCAGATAAGTGTTGCTCAAGCCCAAACCTCCATCGGGGGGGAAAAGGATCCTAAAAAACCCAAATACGGGCCCCACGCCCCATCACAGGACAGAACTAGGAGTTGGTGCAAAGGCTTAATGGAGGGAGGGTTAGAGAAATAAAAGCTAAACCAAATAATAAACCCTCCTCCTGAGATTCAAGTGAAAGGTCCTGATGCTGGGGCTGTCCCTCAGGGCTGGCTTATCACCCTTGCAACATTCAACCCTGATAACTGAAAATGGAACCGAAAGTAAAAGCAATTAAAAAAGGAAAAGCCAGCAGCTCTCAGGAACGCGTTCCCTGCGCCATTCCCACCCCTTCCTCTGTAAATAACCTGCTGGCAGGGAAGGGAAGGGCTGAGCACGGACTTGGATGGAGAAAACACACGAGGCCAAGCCTGCTCTTTCCCTGCAGTCACAGGAATGGCCCAGCCAGTTTAACAGCTTTGGAAACTATGGGAGAAACTCCCAGGGAAGGGAGGGGACCGCAGCTCATCAGTGCTTGGGTTAAAACTGAGCCAAACCATAAAACTCCTCTTCTTTTCTCAGCTCCTCACCAGCGGCTGGAGAAGCAGGTTGCGTCAAGCAAGATCCCAACAAGGATCGGAGCTCATCTTGGCACCTGGGGAAGAAGGTAAACCTCTCCTGCTGAACTGGGGGGAGATGAGAGGGAAACAATCTCACTAAAATGCACACACAACTATTTAGTAGCAGTCCTGGGCATGAAACATTTAAGCCTGATCCCTAACAAGTCACTGGAGAGACCAGCAAGCTAAAGTCAGCCCCTTTTAAAGAAGCCCAACAGATCCAATGCACCGTTTGATTCTTTACTGGTGAATTTTAGGATTTTAAGCATGCTCAGGGTATAAAGAAAACAAGCTGTACAGCACCAGCCAGCAGGTAAGCGCATCTGTTTGCATTCTTCGTTGCTTTGAAGGCACTAGACGCAGCACAGCGCATACACCTGTATAATCCCGTGGTACGGCAGACTTCCTGGTCTCCTACAGTTTTCCTAGATGTTTTGAATGCCCCAAGTCTCTGCTTACTCCAAGTAAAACGAGTTGGTTCTAATCCCTTAAAGCACCCACCACACAATTATGGATTTACATAGGAAATTCCCTGCTCCCAGCATTTAAGGACAGCTCCCTTTCTCCCTGGACAAGCTCAGGAGGCACCACCCCACTCCCGCCACATGCTGGTCTGCTTCCTACCCTCTTCCCAAGAGATTTTTAGCTCTGCTCAGTATTTACAGCCCGAAGTTAGCATGAAGAACGTTGCCCACAAAGAGAGGAGCCATCAGGCGCTTGTCACAAATGGATAGCAAGGACAGACAGAAGGAGTCACTGAGGTGTATCTCATCTCCTGCAGCAAAGTGTGCTAAGTGCAAGATACCATCCTCCTAAGATACATACCTTATCGTGCAGTGCAGTCGTAGGGCACTTCAGTAACGTTACCAGTGATACGGAAGGAAATTAAAGAGACGCAAGAAACATTTCAGGAGATAGCAGTATAGATTTAGGCAAGAAAAAAATTAATAGTAGGAAAAAACACGGAAGAAACCGCAGGCTTATCGGGATATGCAAACAGCGAGCCCTGCGTCTCATGACCAACATGCAGCCCTGTGAGCACACCTCCATTTCCACAACCAGGCACAAGTGTTTGATTTTAAAAGGCTTCCCATTTTCATTTGTTAACAAAGGGACTCAAAACTAGACACTCCTTTGGCAGCTGCTGTTGTACGGGATTTCAACCACCACCAACTCACATCCTTGTCTGCGTGACTCAGTGCTTTTATGGGGAATCATGACAGCACCTTGTAATTAGTAAGGTTGGTTGTCAGAAACAACTATGTAATAGTGGAGCGATCATGCCCGTATGCTTCCGAGGGGGTCCTTCAGCCCCAGTTTACCCCCGAGGAAAGAAGAGGTAGAGCAAATAATCGATGTAAGGCCAGAGTGAATCAAAAGCCAGGCTGGCCAGCAAGATTCCCCAAATTCCATTCTGGTGACAAACCTGCCAAAAAGTGGTTCACTTGGCAAAGCAACACCAGGCACGTGCTAAAACCATGAGACTGCAGAGGAGCGAGGAAGCAGACCTCAGTGAGTGTTACTGCAGAATTTATGAGTGATGGCTCAGTCACATTTCTTCTGTTGACCATTCTCTGAACTATTCTGATGCAGGAAGTGATATGATGCAACGCTCACCTCTCTGCATCCAGCTCCTGCTCTTCATGCAGCTTCTGCGCCCACGTGACTACTCAAAAAACCCTTCGTCTGTCATTTTTAAACTCTAGACCTCTGGGGGGAGTCCCTTGTCCTACTCCTAAGCGTCCGTAAAAGATAACGAAGGAAAGCACACCAACTTGCAGTAAGCTTTACATTTATTACATAAGGTCTGAACCTCTCTTGGCCATATAAGGGGCTGCAGATTTAAAAGTGCTAATGCCCCAATTCAGACAGACTGGGACAATCCCAAACGTGAACACAACTGTAAATGCGGTTAATTTACACTTGTATACAGTACCAAAAGTAAACCATCTTCATAAAGCAGAACAGACAAGGCCAAGCGCTCAAAATAGTTTTCAAACAATCAGAGCATTTAGTCCTTAAATCATCTCCCTGCAGAAGAAACTGCAGCCAACATTTTGGTTGTATGAAAACGTTGAATGGGGCTGTAGCAGCCCACACATTAAAAGCTTCCCCTTTCCCACCCCACAACCGGAATTCAAAATGTAGTTTTGCCCCCCTAATTAACATCTGCCTTAATGACATAACTTCGCTAGAATAGTGACAACAGCATCACATGTAGAGCGCTGAACACACGGGGAGGAAACCACTGTCAAAGAACTGCTTTGTCAGAGGAACCGATTCATAACCTTTGTGTTTTTGAGTGTCTCTGCTCATCTGGTACTAACACTGACTGTTCCCTGGATATCTGAGATTTAAAATGGTCAAAAACTCAGTGCTTCTCTCAAGGAAAAGTGCATCTGTTTTTCAAGATATGAAAAAAGAATTACTGC
Source organism: Fregata magnificens (assembly GCA_013389945.1). NCBI lineage: Eukaryota > Metazoa > Chordata > Aves > Suliformes > Fregatidae > Fregata > Fregata magnificens. The sequence continues at coordinate 157,541 of WAAD01014157.1, forward strand.
TCCATGAGATCAAATGCTGGTGCCTAGGATTAGCTGACTGTGCCACAAGTTTCAGAGGAGGAAGATCCTCTACTCCCCCTTTCCAAAACCTGTTCTATTACATGACACTAAGAGAATGGGACTTTAAAAATGTCATGAGCTTTCTAAGGATATAAATGCAATTTTTTTGACGTCCCAAGAGATTAGCTTCCAGCTCCAGAAAAATAAAACCAACTGTCCCCTAATCTGGCTGGAAATGAGGTATTTACACGGGAGACATGAAGAGTGCCTCATTCATTTTTCCAGCAGACAGCGCTGCGGCCAAGCGCTACGTTTTGTACCGAACTCTAGTGCTCTTCCAAGTCCTGCCTGAAGGGTTCAACAGCCCATCTCCGTAGAAGGGGAATACGTGAATTTCTCATGCCTGTGCTCAGGCCATGCCAACTGGAATCATTTTAGCCACAGATTTCTACTTGTTATGTTCAAAATGGCAACATTTACGTTAAATAAATTCTATTGGCTTTGGAAAAAAAGCCAGAGAAAGATTAGAGTGCAGGCATGCTGACCTCAGAAATACAGACAGACCAATCAAGCAACATTATGATAAAGTGTTTATTCATTTTTTTAAATATCAAATTTTTTTTTTTTTACACATCAATTTTGTTGATAAACAGTCCCCCAATATTAAAAAAAAACCAACCAAAAATCAAAAAAAGAATCAAGTGTGTATTACTTTGGGCAGAACCACATCCCATTCTCTGATGACACAAACACTCCTCCCTTCAGCCACCTGCGAGGACAACCGCAGTATGTTCAGCCCAGAAGAGTAAATGACACAAATGCAACCAGCTTTAGGATTCCTGAGTATTGATTCCCTCAAGTTCCTTAAGTGAGTTTGTAAAACTCTTAAGCTAAAAAGCATCAGTCAAAGAGTAACCCAAACCGCTACGCATTTGGATCACAGACTAAGCCTCGTCTACGCAGTGCAGGAAGAAATCTCTTGAACGCTTCAGAAGGGAATGATGTACATGAAACCAACCCCATTTCCCAAGCTGGCTTCTGAGAGAGGCAGGCAAAAATACCTCTTGACTTCTCCTCTTTGAATTCACGTTAGAGTTCTGGGTAGCCTTTTGGCAAGAAGTCCAAGTCTGGTGAAGAAACCTCTAGGTTCTGTTCCTCCTTTTATTTGTAAATGGCATAGTGTTTTAAAGAAAACTTATCTGGAAGTTAAGCATTCAGCAAGTACACTTAAATATTGCTACTTTTGAGGAAAGGAGACGGCAAGAGGGAGAGACAAAGCCAGAAAGAAGGGAACATATCTAGGAGGTACAAGGTTAACAGTCCTGGAGACCAAGTGTCTACGTAGAAAGTTGAACATACGTGGCAACAAGGCAGAGATTGTCATGATAACGCAGCGTAGCTCAGCTCTGTCCAGCAGCAGGTAAACATGCCAGGGACCGTCACTAGGAAATAATTTCCTCCTCTTGTCAGAATTATCTGTGCCCAGCAGCTTTCAGATGTTGATATTTCACTAAACATCACCTCTAAACTCACCTAGAGCCTCATGTACAGAAAGACGCATTCAGCAAGGGCTCAAGTAAATTCCTTCAGTATCTTTAAGGAAAAGAATACATCTCGGAAGCCAACAGCAAGGTACATGACCACAGTGGTCGGTCAGGAAACATCCACACACAAGCTCGACAGACCCACAAGGGTCCCCACAGGTGCTGGCATCTTTATGAAGCAGCTTCCGAGTGTTGCTTTATTCCCTACAGATGGACTTTTCATACTGAAATAATTTTGCTAAGCTGATGAATGACGAGGGGGAAGAGAAGGGAGTGAAGAGCCTTATTTTAGGCCAGGGTACACGGCTCCTTGGAAACCTGAACAGCTTTTGGCGTTAACTTTATCCCCTGCTCTAGCCAACAAGCTGTAGCAGTTTGCCATCCCTGCTTAAGTAGAAGTATTCCCATTTTGTGGGCCAGGTAAGCGCAGAGACCAGTTAAGGGATTGCTAAAGGCTGAGCGAAGGATGTGCGCATACAGCAGAGAGGACACACATGCATGCTAAAACAGAAGACAACTTTTAGACAGCGTTTGCTAAGTACATGTTCTATTACATTTTATTTTAGCCTTAAATACTCACCACTGCCCAGATTTTCTCCAACATAAATCTTGCTCCTAAAAAAATTATTCTCTAATTTAGCAGCACGTAGCCATTCACTCAAAGCAAGGCTCTGAAATTAAGAGATTTAAATCACCAGGCTTGGACCAACTTGATAAAATAGTTTTACAAGTATTTATCCGTTGGGGGTCAGGCTTTGCTTCTAGCAGTTCAGAGAAAGTTATCCAGGAAATTCTAGCACTATTGATAAATGCTTCAGTACGGCTTTGGCAGAAGGGCAGATTTCAAAAATTATATTTGACAAAGAATAAAACTGAGCATTAAAGCAAGTTGGCTGATGCTCTAAAGCTTTTATAGCATAAATTCTGTATATGCAGTCTAAGTAAACGTGGCCATAAAACTAGAGCCTTTAACCAGTTTGGTGCAAAGCAGCAGTACTTCGTCTGGCTATTAGCAATTGCTTCCAAAAACATAAAGTGTAAATACAAAAAGGGTATAACATTGAATGGCTAACATCCGATGCTTCAAGAAGCTGGCAGTAGATGAACCTGCAGGCTAAGGGCGCAAATTCAGCTCTCGTGCATCCAAGAGGGCCAATCTGCGCGCCAGGTGGGGGCTTGCTCCCAGGAGCACCCCACTGAGACCCGTGGCATGAATCGGGAGCAGATTGGGCTGTTTAGACTGAGGATGCTCTGGATCTGAGAGCTGGGAGCTTCATTCTTGTTGCTGCTTTTGACAGTGAACCAGAGGCAGAGGGGAATGGGTCTAATATATCTTATTTCCTAAGGCTTCTAGAGAGGGATCCGATGACACTGTACTGCTGTACCAGCCCAAGTGTTACCCTTTACAGAGGGGGCTTTCGCTGATTTGAGGTGCTCATTGAATGGAGAATATTTAAAAAAAACTTCAGCAGGGGTAACTGACCACCTGCATGGTAAAGATCATAAAGCTGTAGTCTTGCCTCAGTAACTCATTCTGAACAGAGCCTCAAGTGAATCACTCGACGCTGCCCTGGCAAGGTGTCCCCAGACAGCCAAGCACTGCTTCCTACATACGCACGGAGCAACGCCTGCTGCCGGCATCACAAGTAGTGGGATATGAGCTAAACGTGTCTGGGAGCCCCGGGCCTGGCTGGTACGTTCACAGCTCACGCAGAAGCTCCATTCAACAGACAGAGGAATCCCTTAAAGCTCTTCATTATTCTAAAGGATCTCCTGGCTGCCCAAGCATCCAAGAAAAATCTGACAACCACCGCTCACTGACACCAGAAACTCCTGCAAGTTCACAGACGAAACCAAATTTGTGTTGGTTTTAAATGCCGCCCGGCATGAAAAAAGCCTAGCACACACACGTAGGCAAATGTGCTAAGCAACAGGGAAAACAAAACACCAGGAACACAGGCCTGAGACAATGATAACAACAAATGAAAGCCACGAACAAAAACGTGTTTCCAGCCGCTGCTGACCCATTGCTTCAGGTTTAGGTCAAAGCAGAAAGTTCAAGATGAACACTTGACAAAAAGCCACTTCTGAGATTTGCAAGCCAGACTAAGTAAAAGTTCCTACTTAAAATTTGGTATCATGTTTCAGCCACTCTTTCCTTCCCCTTCCCCAGCCCCAACAGGGTTTTGGGGCTTTGCAGAGCATCACAAGTAGTTCATCCCCAAAAAACGCATCTGGAAAGGGCTTCCTGCAGCACAGCCTCGGTGAGTCCTCATCATGCAGGCTACTCACCAGGGACTTCCCAGAAGGCCACGATGGTTATAATGCAGAAGCCACGTCAGTGCATTTGTTTCATAAACCCTACTGGGGAGCCCTCGGTCTTTAAGAGGTATTAAGTGAGTACCCCACCAGCTGCTACAGGCTTTCCGCAGTTTGCATTTCCACAGCTGAGAGGCTGATCATCCCCAAACATCGAGATAAACTAGTGCAGAGCAGATTTCTTCATTCTTCTATCACACCCGTGCTGGCTGCATAGAGAATGCATCCACTGAAACAGTTCATTCTTCCAGGGGCAGAGGGGGATTAAGAGCCGTAACACACAGTTGGTTTGTTAAACAATTTCATCGTTAAGGTTTTGCCTTAAAGTGATTGAGCTTGTTCTTTTGTATGGGGGAAACATGATGTGGGCAAGGCTAGGAAAAAAAAAGTAAAATACTTCTTTTCCCTTCCCTCCACCTACAATTAATACCAGCACAGCTTCAAATAAGTTAAAACGTCTAAGTTTTGGTAGCACCAAATTCTATCCCTTCCCTTCTTCTATCCCCACATTGTAAACTTGAACACACTGGCCCGAGAGCATAAAAGGGTTGGCAGAAACAGGCATCGGCCTTCCCTGTGCACACACAAAAAGTGCACGCTTCCCAAAACCCCCTCCACCCCTCACTCCTCTTGCAAAGTGTTACACGTCTGTGGGCATCTACATACCTTTAGTAGCTGCCATAATAGTTTCATCAGCGTCACAGATGGACATGGGGTTACAAAGCGCATGAGAGCTAAAACAAATCCACAAAGTCCCTTTGGACAAGCGCTGTTTCGCGTCTGCGCCATACCGAACTCAGCGTGCACCTCCCGTCCTGTGCACACGCACGGTCAATTCACTTCACAATCTGCTTTGCGCTGGACAGGGCGGTGATCCTAATGGCTTCTGCTTTTTATTCGTAACATTGGAGCTTATTCTAAAATTGTACATTTAAATAAAAACATTAATTTTAATCCAGGATGCATAATTAAAAGGCATCCTGTCCACACAATGCTAGGACGTTTTCTTTCTTTTAAAAGGCCAAATCTAACGAGTGAAACAGAAGAGACAAGTTACTTTGGCTGCAAATAATTAAAAAATCTGGCTCAACACTCTGCTTGTACATTACGGTGTATAATTTAGATACGTCCTTTAAAAGAAAAGACACCCCAGTCAGCTACCTCTTCCATAGTTACGTAGGAACAACGATACTCTTGGCTAGCAAAATGAGAAGAGCAAGATCTGCGTTTCCATCCGCTTGTTCCAAAGCCTCAAGAGCTTCCCGCGTGGTAAAACCAGCACCGAGGATCCGATCAACATCAGCTGCAGGGAAAGCAGGTGGTGGAGAAGCACCCGAGGTAAGTCCAGCAGAGCCAGCTGGTGGGCTCAGCAGTGGTTCCTCACACCCACCCAATGGCCACGGACCTTCAGGAGCAGAACTGCTGCTTCTCCCAGGTGCTCCTGTGAACAGGCTCCCCGTATCTTGAGGTGCACCTTCATCCAAAGCAGGTACAGAGGGAACAGATGCGTTTTGCTCCAAAGTCAGACTAGTTAGACTCTGATGACCTTCTGCCAAAACCTCCGCCTGCTCAGAGCTCTGTTGCTGGTCAGATGTCGATGCAGAATTCACCACAACCAAATCACTCTTACCTGAACACTTCTGAATCTCTGGAGCGCCTTCTCTGAGAGCTGACTGCATGTGACCCACAGACCCAATGCTGATGTTTTCCATGCCAGGATCACAAGGCTGTTTCCCCTCTGCTCTTCCACCTTCAGACCTCACCTTATAGAAGGAACAACTCTGTTCCTGGCTGGCTGGATCCGAGCCTTTCTGCTCACCTTCAGAAAGCCCCTTCTGTGGTGCTGCTGGCTCTTTGTGAACCATTTCCAGCTGAGAGACTTCTTCAGAGGCAAGGATTTTACATTCTCCTTTCCGACTGATGATCAAGAGTTTGTGCAGCTCTTTCAAGGCTGATGCTAGAGAGAAACATGGCTCTTCTGAAGGTCTTCCTGGATCCATGTCCAGCTGATGGATGCTGGAGGGGGAAGAGCTGTCTTCAGCCGCCAAATTAGACAACTCATTATACTTTGCAGGAATTTCACTAGTGCTTTTAGACTGCGGGACATCACCTGTGGAAAGCGGATCACTCAAGGAGGATGCAGACTTCAGCGACTCCACCTCCATAGAAAAGGCATCCGTGTTCAGGTCAGATACACTTCTGTTCTCAGCCTGTCGCTTCTGCTCGCTTGGTGAGCTCTGCACTTCAGCTACAGACTGCTCAACTACATCTACTTCCATGAAGGCTTCCGTATGCACACGGCTACACAAGGCTGACGTTTGGATACTCCCTTTTGCACAGGAAAGACCTGCTTTCTCCTGTCCATTGCCTTTCATTTCCATAGGAGGATTTTCTGGCTGGCCGGCTTCTTCCACAACAGGTTTCTCAACGCCACCAACGTGGCATGGAGATTCTGGGTCAGTTGTCTCAGTTTGCTCCTCCAGATGTTCCTTCTCTGGTTCGTTGCACATCTGATGGTCTATGGGAAGGTCATGCTTTTGCTCCTGATCTGAAGACAGACGTGCATCTTTATTTTGCCTGTGCTTAGCAGCAGTGTCAGCCAAACTATTTTCTTTTCTCACTTCCACAGGATGTTCCCGACAGCGGTCTTGTTCTTTAGCGTTACATTCCTTTAGACTGTCAGCAATAAATGTTTCTTTGAGTGTCTTCTGTGAAAGGCAAGCTGGATTGCAACAGGTTACGTCCCCTGTCTGGGGAGAAGGGTCGTTATTTGCCAAGGAAGCGTTATTGGAAAGATGCTGTAATAAGAGAGGATGTTCTTTTTCTGGGGTTATCTGGCATTCAGTTGAAGACTCAGAAGACTTGACGGCTCTAGGATCAATGGGCTCTGCGAGGCTAGATTTGGATGAGCAAATTGAAGCAGGGGCAGAGACAGAACGATCAAGTAATTGATTTGTGGGATTACAGATCTTGGAATTTAGTCCTGAAGACTGGACTGGATTTTGAAACCCATCAGAAGCTGGTAATGAGGGCATTTCCAGTGAGGTAGTTTCTTTGTCACTATTCTCTAACAGAAGACAGAGAGAAAGAAGTAGTTAGGACACACGAGAACCACTGTTTTCACCACAGCAGCGAAAACTTACAAACCGATGGCTATAAATACCTGGTCTGTGGCCCACTCCAGCTGCAGTAAACACACACTACATGCATCAAGGCTTCTGACGTTCTGTTTGGATTAGGAAACAAACACACCAAACTCGTGTTAGCATTCAGAGCACACCACATGCACGGTTATAGTCCTGCGACCTCGCAGCTCCCCTCCCGGCTGTCCACCAAGACAGCATATGAGCAGCAGGAGCTCCTCACGTTCGCTGCCTTCCAGGAGTTCTGCCTGGGAAATTCGTTACATCAAGTCAAAAATAACTTTGCTGGAGAACAATTTAAAGGCTGTTCTGTACTATCTACGCTGCAGAGTGGTCCGTGGGTGATAAAATATATGCAGCACAAGGCATGTGTCTAGCACCCTACTGGTTTGTTCTCCATACAGCTGAAGATATTCAGGAGCAATGTTTCAGGGAAACGAGGATTAAGAGGGCATCACAATTCTTGGACTGTGCTCCCAGCAGCTATTGCCTTCCGATGGCTAGGGGCATCACAGGGAGGAAAAGGCGAGCAAACATCAGCTTGCCACAAAAGGGAAGCGTAGAGATCCTAGCGTGAAAGGCAGAAATCCCCAAGAGGAACTGCTGCCCGAAGCTGGGAAGAGCAAAGCAAAGGAAGAGACAGCCAGAAGTCAAACCCAGCTCACTGTTTCCTTCTCCACACGGAGAATGGATGAATTGCAGATCTCTATCAGCAGCACCAACCACTGGGTCTCGTTATCAGGACAGATTAAATAAGTGATCTTACCTTGCTAATAGTCTAATCTTGCTCACGTATCAGCTCTCACACTCTCGTTAAATCACTAACATGACCTTTGCTGTAAGAGTGCCTGTTCTTCCATTAAAGCCCTCCTCTGCCCAGCATCAGATATCTGAACAGCGATCCAGACTTTGTGCTGCATGATTCGTTGCATTAGTTCCCTTCCCCTTTCCAAAGGCCTCCAAACTCAGTGGTCTTAAACATATACCAGTGTTTTACCTGAAGTCTTTCTTTTTTTACAGATACCCAGGTGTACTGGGGGACAGCTAACCATGCTCACATGTACAGCCAGGATTTCCTTTAAGTTCCACACCATGGAAGAAATTTGCCTTTTTCACCTCTTTCATATGGGTGGCAAAAAGGCTTGTGACACAGGATACGGGTGAAAACCGGAGGGATCTTTTTCTGTTTCTATGCGGTAGGATTACGTTCACGCTCTCTGCTTCCGAGCCAATCCTTCAGAGAGGAAGCAGAACTGACTTTTGACTCAGTGGATCGGCAATAAGGGCCCCATCAGTCAAACACATCAGGGATTTGCAGTCATTTAGACAGCAGAAGTAGCTGGTATTCTGCCAAGCACCCCTCAGCATCATTCTTCCGAGATCCATTGTCATCCTCCTCCCAGGGTATCTACAGGAGCTGAATCCCAGCCCTGTCAAGGATATTGATCCAGCTAACACTGGGAACAAACACTCCTCCACAAAGTGCACCATCAGGGATAAATTCCTCTCTATATTAGGAAAAGCCTGAGTTGCCTATGTGGTGGCTCTGCCTTTCTTATATCGAGGCTGTCTGGATGAAAAGCTGTATATGGGGTAAGATACCCAAATACACTTCCTCCTAAAGCAACCGTAGCTTTGCTGCCAGTTTTGTAAATCCCCCATAATCACAGAATTGTTACCAATGGTGGTGGTGGTGGGGAAAACACTGCATATTGGCAGAAAAGAGCAAGCTCGCAGACATAAGTGAAGCAGATGTGGAGGATCTAGATCACAGTAAAACATACCAGGACTCCGCTACCACCTCAGCTGCCTTGCCGTAGGTGTTGAAACACCAGCAAGTCAGCCGACAGAAATCATGAGGCTTGCTGAAGTGGGCTTTGCGGGATTAAATAAAGCTCAAGAATAATCCAGGTGCATTCAAAATGAGAACTTTAATAGCCTACAGATGTACGCAGTGATTTCTGTTGTACCATCTACCAGAAGGCAGCAAAAATTCAAGCTGTTATGAAAGAACACAGGCCTTGCGGGGAGCTGAGCTTCCTTGGTCCTGCATTATGTTCTCTCCCTCTCCAGTCTCCTGTTCTTTCACTTGGTTTTCCTGGTACCATCTAGCAGCAGCTAATAGTTTTGGAAGAGAGGAAGAGGGTATACATTAATACTCTGACATCTTAGGATCTAGCCTGTGAGCCAGAGGCTTGTAATATGTCTAAGACATATTACTTATTACATATTACGCAGTCAATCTAAACAAGACCTACCTTAGTTTTGTGCATGGGTGTTCTACAAGAATTAAGTGAATACACAAAATGGATTTCCTGTTCTCATAAATCTTTTACATTCCTCTAGGGCTCAGCATCAACGGAAAGCGGTAGACTGCTGATTAGCCTGAACAAAGCCACGTGGTCCTTAGAACTGTATTGGTACATAAGCAGCTTTGACTTAAGTCATTTTAGGCACTTTTCATTTTAAAGCATTCGACTAAAATGCTTTTATTGTAAAGGCTCACATATTTTGGGCCGAGATTTGCTTTTTACTTGACCCTTTCAGCAGAGAACTAAGTCCAACCGACTACGATGTCTGCAAAGTCTCATCCGAGATGGAGAGATATTGCAAAAACCAACCCAGGCTTCATCAGGCTCAAAGTTTTAACAGGAAAAGAACTAATATTTACATCTGCACATTTTCTCTGCCAGGTTATGTGAAGAGACATGAGTCCAAGCTACCGAGTCCGACCTTTAGCTATGTCAAAATGGGGCAAGGTCAAATCTATGTTTGCATTTCCCTCTACTTGCTGCAACTTAAGTTAATAAGCATTCAAATTCGGTTTTAAAAGTCAAACATGTAAACCACTTCTTGCCAATTCATTAAAGCTAGGCCTTCCTCTCGAGGTTTTTACATCTCTGGAAAACTTACATTCTTAGAATGGAAGAAAATTGGTCAAAGGGACCAATGAGTGCAGTCCTGTGCTCCCCTTAATGTAAACAACTTAGTTATTTGCAAGAAAGTCACTGCTTACTCTTTGGACTATCAGGCAGCAATTGAGAAGTGTTAAAGAAAACATCAGTACGTTACAACAGGTTATATAATATAGAGAGCATTAAATCTGGTTATCGCACTTCAATTTTAAATAGGAACACGCTAGAGTCTTAAAAAATTAGCGACAAAAAGGTTGAAAAAATCAACTTTATCAGCTTAAACATGACCCGGCAAAGAGTTTTTGCACCTGTGTGGGAAGCAGAATCTGACAGCGTGCTCTCAGAGGAAAAATTAGCAGTAAAACTCAAAAGTCTCTATAAAACACTTGTGTATAAAATGTTATCTTTAAAAGTTTTGGAAAAGGCCTAAGGAATACACTTTGTGAGGTATTCACAGCTTCACCGTAATAATGGGGAAAAAAATAATGAAGCTTTCCTTTAGTCAAAAGCATATGCTGAAGTTAAGGGAGGAGTTGAACAGAAAAACCTCAGTTTCAGACAGTTTGGCTCACAGCGTTCAGCTATGTCGGCATCTCCACTTGACTAAATTTTGCAGCTACCAAAATCTGCCATAGCCCAGTCAGTCTGCATTTGTGCGGCTTACGGATTCCAGAGGCACAGGGAACAAATCTATGGGGAGGGTGAAAATTCTCTTTGCAGGTCACATTTAAGGCTGGTGATATACACTAGGACGTGAATTCAGCTGCTGCTTTTGAAATTTAGAGCAACAGTAATCTTCAGTAAGAGAAGCAATTTACCTTCCGAGGGCACAAGCATCATTCTAAGGAAAAAAATGCTGAAATAGTACTATTTGTAAAAATTATCATGAACTTTTGTCCAGAGATTTGTACTTAGCGCTACAGCTCCTCTATTTTTATATGCTGCAGCTATTAAGAACAGGATTTGCAGAAGACTCCACAAAGCTGTCCTTACACGAGGCTGCTAAAATATCACACAACTGAACCACGTCCCTGACTAGGCACTTGTCTGTTGTAACTGTTGACGAGGCACAACTCGACCCAGGTGAACGGGTGCCAGAGACAACCATTTATCTCCACACCTCCGAAGGCCAAGAAACCAGAGCAGGTAGGCAGTTGCAAGGAGAGCACAAACTAAACAGCAAGCACCCCCGAATGCCTTCATGCAGGCAGATTTTACTGTACAGAAAGGAAGAGAGAAGTGCAGTTAGAGGCCATGAGCAAGATTAAGGCCCCTTTCTCTCCACCATTTACTCGCTGATGCTGGATTACACTGTATCTCCTAGGAGCTGAGAAGGACTGCTGACAGACATCCTGATGCACAGCAAGAAAACTATGCAGATTAATATTTCAACTGGGCTCCTCCCGGTACCTGCTTCCTCTACGGACTTCTGTATTGCTTCTGCTAGTTCCTGGTCTGCAATCTCCTCCGGCCGCATGTCTTCCCGCCCAGCCCCGTAAGCCAGCCGGGCACACTCTGGGAGCTCGCCCTCCGGGAGGAAAGTGGTCTGCGAGCCAGTCGTGCCGATCACTAGTACATTCTTCTTGAGATCGATCGAACACTGTGAAAGAGCATCGAGACGTCAGGGGCCTGCCTAAGAGCTAGTCAATTCCCGGAGAAGAACAAGAAACAAAGCTAAACGATCCATTTCCAATGGGAACAGCTCATAGCAGCTAAGCAAAGTAGGCCAAGAACACCAGCTATAAGCAAAGGGCTCCGAATGACTTGATTTGTAATAAATCATTCGATTGGAAAGCTCTGAGCATCTTTGGTGAGAGCAAAAAACTTCAGAGAGCAGCCAGACGCCCTATAGCCAGACACCATGATGTATGTAGCATATGTACTACTTTCACAACTGGCTGGAAGATAATCCACTATCAACTCTCCCCAGCGAAATCGTAATAAATTCACAGGCATGGCACTTATGTCACACTTAGCGCTTAACTTGGAAGAGCCAGCAACTGTTTCAAAAGATACCTGATGCCTCTTCAGCATATCCAGTCCTAGAAGCATGTCCATGGGCTGCTCTTCAAGGATTGAGAAGGAGCACGCCAGGAAATCCCCTTCAATCTGGACCTGAGCTGAAACGCAAGGGAGGGAAGTTACCACCTCACAGCGCTACAGCGCAACAAATCTACCTTCTGCTCTTCCATCTCCCGGGAAAGGGGTGCACAAACCTGCTGGGTAAATCTGAAACCAGAGCTCTGATGTACTGTTTGGGTCACAGAAAGTCTAGCCCTGTGCAAGCCCCAGGACTACCAGGCCTGCCTTGGTCTCAAGAAGCTAATTGTTTTAAAAGCTGACCTGCTCTAGAGCCTTAAGTACTGCTTATCTAACCTTCCAAGCTAGAGGAGTACAGCTCGATAGAGCACAAGCCTAAAAAGCAACAGCAGTGAAAAGAATCGATTTTTCAGACAATAAGGACAATCATCTGTCATCCAGAAAAACCTGCACAAGAGCACAGACAGCCTTCTCTTCCCAAAGGAATATGAAACACTCCACTGTACCGGAACCCTTCCTGAACAACTCATGCTGCCCAACAGTCCCACCCCAAACAGGAAAGATCCTGCTATTTCACATTAGCCCCGTTTTTTTGCAGCCAGAGTGAACGCATCCTCCGAGCTGAGGACTCCCTCACCTAAAAGTGTTAAGGTAATTCCATTAAGAAAGCATTAAATGAGACTGAAGCCAGAGTACTGTGCCCAAGTCAAATGAACGTATGGCAGATGCACTTTTATTTTACTCTGTGGGAGTTTCTAACAATTATAGCATTAAACCAGACACTCCTCAGTGCCAAGGTTGTGGGCAATGCAGTCAAACTGCTGCTAAAGCTGCCTAAAGAAGAATGCCAGTACTTACCTAAGTGCACTCTGCCAATTATCTTCTGCGTCCCTACACCTTTAGCGATGCCAGCCCATCGCCGATCTACCAGCCTCATTATGTTGCACCTTTCAGCACAAGCTTGGCTCATGATGGTCATCTGGGCACCTACCAGCAACAGAGTTGGTGTTAAATCCTGACAGCTCATCACAAATCAAAATTCTCTCCTGGAAGGGCTTAAGACCTTGCACTCAGCAGCTGGGAAACCACACTGCATCAGCAACTGCATTAGGGCATAGAGGCTTCCTGTGAATCGCACTGCGCTGAATTGACTGCGCATACACAGATCAGCGCTGACAGTAAAGTACGTATTACTGTAGAGCTGGAATAACCCCAAGTACTTTCCCTTTAAGGCTGTGGATGGGAAGCACAGCATTAAAGGCACGCAAAATCCCCCCATCTGTAAAATGAGATAAGACACACATGTGGCAGTGACCTTTCTGGCATCGCAGCCCCAGAAATTCTCACAGGAGCCTTGATCTGGGGTGTTCAAGCACTCATGCGCACTGCTTCTCGCAACAATTTGCTCTGTTCGCCTTAAACAATGCCCAGGCTGCTTTCGGGTTTTAATTAGGTGCTTCAAAATCTTGTAATGCAGTGCTTTATTACGGAATTTTGGGGCAAAACTTCTGGCGCGTTTACAGTCTCCCTCAGCAAGGGAAAGGAGAGCGCGGAGAAAGAGATGAAAACGGGGGCAATTCACCTGAGTCGACAAAGGCTTTCACTGGATGTCCATTGACTTTGCAGTTAATATACAGCATCACCACCTGGCCAAAACTCTCAGGGGCCTCTTCCATTGCTATTGTCATATTTTCTTCAATGTTTTGTTGCCTGAATTTAATGGGGTAGAGAGAGAAGAATCAGACCTTCCATCAGCCGAACCTTATAAGCATCCCTCTGACTTACAAACAGATCTGGTAATCCCACTCGCTGCAGCTGACCTTACAAACAGCATATTTAAGCCACAACAAAGACTGCTTCATTAGCTAAACATAGCCTTCTTAGCAGCAGGACTGCGAGTCATGATCTTGGCTTAATCCAGAGACGCTCCCCAGCAGCCATGAAGACCGCTCCTTCCAACACCTTGCCTAACTCACACGACAGCACCCAACGACCTTCTGTTTGCAACAGAGACCTGTCACCGCAGAGTTAACCTGGAGAACTTGTGAGCGAAAAACCTGCGTATTAGTCACTCTAAAATAAAGCGCTGAGGGCACACGATGAAGATGTTGCCAGTGGCTACAACGCTGGAATCCCACACAGCTGCTGAACATTAAAATCCTCCAACGTTTCCCTGGTATCTTTCCTTTTCCAGGCATAGGAAGGGAGGGAGGTGAGCAAAACCGCAGCGAGACCACCACCACGAGCACAAGCCCTCACTGCAAATTCAAGCCTACAGAAGAAACGCTCTTCAAGAAGCCCATCACAGCCCCTACAGTGATCTCAGAAGTGGTGGGTACCCGTAGCGACTGCACCCGAAATAGCTTTATCTACCAAAAATGGAAAAGGGCTTCCAATTTTGATGCCATTTCCCTTCTCCTCCTCAGTAGGGGAAAGGGAAAAACCCCAAGCTCCTCTCTTACCCATCTTCGGTACTGCGGTAGCCTTCCCACAACAAGATGGGTAGACGTGCTTCCTTGGTTGGCATCCGAGACCTGGCTTGCTTGGGAGCTAAAGCACCCTGCTGCTGCACTACCAGCCTGTCCTGCTTCATATATTTGTGAAACAAAGAGCCATACGTTGTCCTGTCTTTTATTATTTAAGCTTAAATTGGATATACAGTGGTTAATCTTCAGTTTGTTTTCTTGTCAAATCCGTTATTCTGTTTTCTCTGCACTTGACACTCTCTGCACTTGAAGGAGAGAGACGTGTCTCAAAAAGTACAATGCTTGCAACAGCTTCCAATCAATCTTGGGGAGAGCACATCTAATTAAGCAAGGAGTTCAGAGAAGCTAAGCGGGCTGTGAAATCTGGGCACTGCTAGATGCGCAGACTGTTCCCTAACAGCCTTGGACACACCACCTCTATCTGTCACCTCATCCAGGGCGGAAGGAAATCGTTCCTATGCCTCCGAGCAATGTTTTGCTATCTACTAGTGTATATTTTTCTGCATTGCTAAGCTAAGCATTTATCTGGCACCAACACCTTGTCACTCATAACACAAGAATGACTCTTATCACAAATGAATTTCGGTTATGACCAACTATGAGCCTGTATCACAAAGACATTTCTTTACTGGGGAGAAAAAAAACCCAATCAGTCATGTTCTGACTCAAGGATTTATCACTCAATTTAAGAAATCAAGCCTCAGCCCAATGCAATTACATTTGGAAGACAGCAAGAGGGAGCGAGTGCTGATGAGCAGAATATATTTCTACAGAACATCTCTTCTGACAGCAGTGATGTTCAGAGCCTGGAATTAGCCAGAGAGACAAAACAATTAGCAGTACGCGAAACCAAATCTCGAAGGCAGCTGGCAGAAATGACGCCATGTTGCTGTGCAGGGAGTTCAGCTTAGAGATGGACACAGGCCCAGCTCTCCAGTTCAAACCGTGCCTGAGACACCCAAGTGCCACCTCGCAAAAGGATCTCGGCTAAGTGCTTTCCACAAGTGCTCTCGTTTCAGAGTGGACCAGTTTAAGACAGCTCTGGGACATCACACGCATGGACAGCGGTGCTGCCACCTCATGATCTGGGCTCAGCTGGAGACATCTAAAGGATGGGGTGTGCCTACACATCCCCAATGCCCAACCTTCCCACGTGCAAAGGTGGCTCAGAGCATTGCCCCGCAAGCATCTTAAGGCAGGATCTAAACACACTCCTTGCATCCTCCAAGGAAAAAGCACCATGGATGGAAGCGCCCTGTGGAAAAAAGCGCCGTGAAGACCTCCAAAGCCTGTGAGCGACTTCAGTTTTCTACCTTATGTCTTCTTCTATCTTGGCCTGTGCCTCGAGATCAAAAGGGTCAGCTGAATAGAGTCGGATCCTCTCCTGCTCCCGCCGGGCTCGGTCCTGCTGTTGCTCCAGCAACACCCTGGTGAATTTCTCTGCAGTAACAAGGAGAAATAGAAATGCTTTTTACTGGAAATTACTCTTACAAACCAAGTTCTGGCACAGCAAACTCTTCTTTTTATGCCAGCATGCACTCAGGGGTAGGCTCAGCAGCACACGCAAAAAAGACTTCATCCGAAGGCAGCATGGATGGACCCCAAAGGGTCGGTGGCAAACTTGGGAACCCACTGAGATGAAAAGCAACTGGACAGAGCTCTCTCTCCTTGTGTCTGCTACCCAAACTCAGCACAATCAAACTCAATTTCTTTCCACGTACATTTTTATATGGAAGAAAAATGGAAAAAACAAGAAGACAACAATATTTAAAACAAAGAGCTGCCATTAAAAGAGAAATTCATTCTTCTATTGCAGCAAGAACTGCCTACACAATACTGAAAAAAAAACCCCCACAACCAGCTGCAAAACCAGCAGATAAATGAGACCCGAAGCAGAAATCAGGACTGCAGAACTTGCACAATTCAAACGAGAAGCTTGAGTGCATGTGTGTTTTGAAAAAGCTTCAGAGAAAGAAGTGAGATTTCATAGCTCTCAGTAAGATGGGCCACCTACAAGACCAGCTTGCGAAATCTATCACGTTTTACACTCAGCAATCCCCGGTAAAATAACAGCCTCTAGATCCAGCAAGAGCAAACGCAAAATTGTAAGACATTAAAAGGCTAACAACAAAACTTACTGTAAACCCCAGCAACACAGGCAAAGACAGAGACATTATAATCCCTAAAGCTGAATGCCTGCCACCGAAATCCAGAGGTCCTAGGTGGGACACCTGCTTCACAAAGTCTAGCCGCACATTTCAAGGACACAGATTTTTAGATCCCCACTTTTTGGATGGCTTCTGGCTACTTTTTACTACTTGGATGTGATCACGTACGTTCCCAAAAGGACTTGGCAATCAATTAATTAAATTCTAAAAACACAAAAGGTTGTGCGTTTGCTTCCAGAAACGCAGTTCCCATGAAGAAGCTATCTCACTCAAGAAGTTTTCTTGTTTGTTTTCTTTAAATTAGGCTTCTGCATAGCAGGTGCCTTCTAAAGTCCTTGTGGTGCATCCAGCCCAGTCACACGGCATGTTTCTATGTGTATATTTGGGCACCAGAGCCAGAGCTGAACTGGATCTGTGCCCAAATACCCACAGTAGCAGTACAGAACGATGAGAGCGTAACCAGATCAAACAACTTCCTTCTGACAGCCCACTGCGGCGATTTGGGACTAAAAATGCACATCTGATTCAAAGTTTAATGTGCACAACAAGACAAAACAGATCAGCAGATGAGCCAGTTCTGGGTGTCTTGGGCTTAACCTCTCATTTGCTGTGCCAAGAGCAGGACATCTTCTCAAGGTGACGGGAGAAACTCCTGCACTAGGGACGCAGCACTCGCAAGAAGCGTGAAGAAGCTTGAGAGCGCAAAGGACGTGGTTTTAACTCTGGATATGAACTAAAGTCAGAATTAAAAAATGAAATAGGCTGACAGTATCCGTGCAAGTTCCTTTCGAGCTTCCTTTGACAGAGAGAAATCACTAGCATGTAACCTTGAAAGTGGGGAAAAAGGTCTCCTGCTAGAAGCTCCTCCTCTTCATTCGTTTCCCCAAACTCAACAGGATTTATTTCCTAACTGAACATCTTGCAGAGGTTTAGCAGCACATCTTCTGATGCCCAAAACACAACTCTGTTTTCATACTGAAAGGACACTAGAGTTCAGAGCTTTCATCACATGGAGAATGAGGGGCCAAACATCAGCTACTCACCTGCAGGGGAAGCGAAGGGGACGGTGCTAGGCTTCAACTGTGCCCAAAATAGGTGAACGCTTTCAAGATTAACAGAAACTTAAACATTTAGGACTATTCCTATTGAAAAAGCTCCCTAAAGGCACTATGTGCTTGTTCCTTTTCCTCTCCTTTTCCGACGTCCGCTTCCATAGCGGCTAATCATTACGGACAGAGTTGGTTTTATAGCGTACTGCTCTCTACTGAGGTCTCAGTGGGCTCTGGGATGCAGCAAATGCAACACCGTCATTCGAAAACATGCATTTGGGAAGTCTTAGCATAAAAATCGGGAGCTGAGCCACTTGTCTTCACAGGAACTCGACTTATCTGTGCATCTGATATTTCAAAGTAGGGGATAGAGGGTATTAAAAAAGCCAAGCAGGAGAAATATGCTCAACTTGGCAGAAACAGTCTTGTTAAAAGGAGAGGAACTCTGCCTTGAGTACTCCCAACTGGCACCTTTTATCGGCATCGCCAATGAGTTGGCAGCGAACATCCCAGCTAGATAAAAACCTGTGGCTACCTTTTATTAGAACTGAGCTCAAACAGATTTAAAATCACCTCCCGCAGATTGAAAACCCAACTTACCGAGGTCTCCGCTGAGCAACGCTTCCGCCAAGGGCGGATTGCGCTCCTTCAGCAGGGACAGCTCGTGGGGATTCGCAAGCAACATCTCCCGTAGCAGCGCCGGATTGTCCAAACCCTGAGGGAACGACGGTGCATCGGGAGGTGACGGGCGAAGACGCTGTGCTGGGGGCTGATGCTGCTGAGTGGATGTCCCAGGAACCGCGATGCTGCTGAAGTCTATCCTCGGCAGACCTTGAGGGAAAAAGAAGTCAGAGGTGTCAGTGCTTCATGTTTACAATTCTGCTTGAAAAACACAGCGGAAAAACTGCGGGAAGGATAAGCCGCTCTTAATGCTACAGCATTAGACCGGATTCTGCGAATAGCAACTCGTGTCGGAAGCACAGCCGTGTACTCAGGTTACTGGGTTAGGAATGCTAGCACGTATTTATGTAACTGGTCTAGCCTCCTATCTGGCCCATTTTTTATCCCCTGAAATGCACTTACTGAATCGAAGACTAGTTATTTCCAGCTTCACAAATGTGAATACCACAGGGAGGGGTCGCAAGGCTAAACCCTGTGTCTCTAAGGCGCTTCTGAATCTCTTGGATTTAAAAAAAAAAGCAGGGGTGGGGAAAAAAAGAAGTAACATCTCCACAGACCTGCATTGCAGGTACCAATCCTCCAGCTGAGGCAGGAGGACGAAGACCACAAGCAACGCTCCCACGCCCTTCTCAGCCAGCAGCACCTTCTTTTCCAGTGACATTTTATGACAGGGATTTGCTAGCAATCGCTGCAGAAGGCAGGACAGAGGAACAGGGCTCCACTCAGACGTGATCTGAGGAGTCTTTCGCACGTACGCACAATTGCGTCACTGGGTTTGTCGAGATGCGGCTTCTCTGGGTATTTGTCACAGTACAGATTCAGAGCGCGCATCGCAACAGCCTTTTAATGTGCCTGAGCCGCACAGACCACATATTATTGCGCCATTACACTGAGCGGGAAGGGAACCAGCGGTCGTATGAAAATTCACACGCCTTGACAAAAACTGCTGCTCCGAACCAGTTACCTTCCTCGCTTTCTCTGTATTTCCCCAAAAGGACAGTGAAATGGTATTCGCTTCCTTGCAATAAAATAAAAAACCCCACATTAAATAACAAGCCCTTTAGCCAATTTTGAAAGCTCCCTGCCGCATCTCTAGCCTCCCTCCCTTTCTAAGTGTTCTGCCTAGCGAGGTACTAAAGGAGACTGACAAGAGATGGAGCTGGTGTTTGATAAACATTGAGATCTTTGCATGCTCAGAGCAAAAGTTAGCACGAATCCGTTCTCACCTGGGAAACGGATGGAGGGCCGTGGCTCTACGGTCTCTTTCTGTCGCAAAATCACCACGTCCCCGTCTTTCAGGCCATAGGAGGCCAAAGATCTGTTGTTATCAGTTAGAGGCCGCTCCGCATAGACTATCTGTTCATGGAGAGAATGCAAGGAAAAACACCACGCGTGACAAAGCAGACATCTTGCTTTTTTTTAATTTTTATTTTTTTTAGGAAAGCGTTCTGGTGAATCCTCTGGACCCATCTCAAGCTCCAGAAGGGAAGGTGTGCCATTCTCGCCACGGGCGCGGGCGCGCCCTGCCAAAGCACCTCTCCCTCAGGCACAGAAAGACCTCGACAAGTCCGTGGTTGGACAACGACACAGAGTTGGTCTTACCGAAACCCGGCAGTGGTTTCTCGAAACCCAGCATCTCGGAGAAGGGCTGGTCTCTCTTAATTAGAGACCAAGGTTTTTAACGGAAAGCAAGCCTCGCACCAGGGCTGTTTGCCACACATTTCCAAAATCCAGTCTCTACGATTACGCAAGTGATGGCCGTCTTCTACAGCGTTATCTCCCCCCAAGTCAGCACCTACTGACCAAGGACCGACTGCATGCGTGCAGGCAGCGCCGATCAGGCTTGATCCATGGATGATCTAGTCCAATATCTATGATCTCTGCCTTTTCCCACCACACGGTTCCCCAGAATAACCAGTTTTACAGGGACCTCAATGGTTAGCTCAGGGATTTCCAGTTTACTTCAGTGATGTAACTCTAGCCAGACTCGAAGGTTCAGCACCCAAAGACACCACTCCCGAGACTGCAGCCAGTCCACGGTGGGGAATTAACTTCTTTTGACTATAAAACACAAAGTCACATCGTTTTCTATTATCATAATCTGACTTAACAAGGGGGCCGCAGATTAAACATACAAACATATTGAGGTAAAAATGAATAATCACCATGGGACCATTTCTGTTAACATTAGATCTGCCATACCTACAGATGTCCTAAATTACAGGGAAGCAAAAGAAATAAAATAAAGAAAGAAGTGCTTTACGGAACGGAAGTTCCCAGAAACGGCATCTGCTAAACATTAAGGTTTCTGTGCCTTCATCGGAGCGCAACGAGACTAGGCAGATCGCTTCAACAGCCTCCTACCCCTGGCAGGAGTCCAAAGCAAGAAGCACCAGAGAACTCGGCCTAAACCCGGCAGGCATACGATTGAATTTCACATTTACCACCTAGTTTAGCAAGACCGCGTCTCCCTGCGTCTGGAAAAGGCCGGTTCAGCAACAGGTTTGCTGCAGGTTGGGACTGGCAGAGCCGCGTGGGAGAAGCTTTTGCAGTCCTTGCCTGGATGGGCTACGGCTCTACCCGATGCTATCGCCAGCAGCAGATCCGAAAAGAAGATCCAAAATAACCCAATTACTATGTGTCTTAAGGTCTGGAAGATGCTACAGACTTTCACTGCTTTACTGCAGCAACACAGAAATATTACACAGAGATATTACGCTAATGCACTCGAACAGCGGACATCCATCGTCAGCAGCGGTGCCAAAGGCCAGACAGAAAAAGCAAAAATAACGAGAACCACGTACGACGGCAATCAGAGCCATCAGAATGAGAGAAACACACGCGATTAGAAACAAGCACGAGCTTCCTACCTTCTCGTTAACAACACATTTAACAACCTCAGCTGTATTGCACCAGACCGGGTCCTTTCCAAAGCAAACACAGCTCCGTTGGCAAGCTATATCAAGGCGCGCAGCTTGCAAGACGTAATTACCGGCACAATTAAGGTTAGCTTGTGATGGGAAGAGTCCCAGTGCATCCTCTCAAGCTACTGGACGTGTCCCGCCCGGCCCGACTCAGTAACGCCGCTGCCCGCAGAGAAAGCAAGCTTGTAATACATCCGAGCTGCACGCGCAAATCTTAAATGGCAGTTTCCCTGCGCAGACACTTTGGAAGAGACAAGTTAATCAGTTTAAGTGAGGTTTTACCTCTGTCATCTTGCTGGGATTGGATTTATGAGCGTTCGGCCTTAACACCTCAGGCAATGAATTAAGCACCTGGCACTCACTCTATATCCATTAGCAGCACGGCGGCCTAGCGCGCTTTTGACCCATTCCGCTCTGCCGTTAAAATAAATTGATTTAATTTTGCTGTGTTTTGATTACCTGGTTTGTAGCATATTTTAGAAGGCAAGCTTGTAGGCTGGCCAGGTACCGGACATGGGCTCTTCCGGAGGTGACCTGGGCGGGGATGCGGGCACTGAGACCGCACGACGGTTGGATTTCACATGATGCCACAGGGTAGAACCTCCTTATGGAGCAAGGAACCCCAATCAAGAGTGCTAGATACCACCAGCAACCCTAAATCAATCCAAACCCAGAACCCATTAAATCTTCCTGTGCAGAGCCAAGGGCAGGAGATGCACGGCGCGTAAAGAAAGCGAAACGAAGGAAATTACCGGGGAACGCGGTTCTGCCGAGAGCCTCCCCGTCCCCTCTCCTGAAAAGCCACCGCCTCGATGTGTGGAGGAAACCGCAGCGAGCCAAATTATTTCCCCTCTTCTCACCCAGCTCCTCTTATCACCGCAGCCCGCCAGCAGCCGTCCCCGTTATCTCACGCCACCCTCCGTGCCTTGCGACCGCGGTCATCCCTCGGAAACCTCGCAGCCGCCTGCTCACCTCCACCCCAAACTGCAGCACCCAGAATTAATGTCACAAAACAGCAGAGAATAAGACTGGGATTAACCCTCCTCCACACACAGCTGTGGTTCACTCCACCCTGCGCAACCCCTACTATTAAATTCATCCTCCCTTTTGTGCCAACGTGACGCCTTTAATGCAACGTGCGCCTTGGTTATGGAAAAACGGCAGTAAGCCACCAAGTTTCGTAAATGTAATTCTGCCTGTTTGTGGAGGATGGTTCAAGCACACAAAAATCCTTCTACACAACAAGCTCCTTCACCAATAACTTGTATTTTTGTAACTTTCTCCCCACTGAAGGTCCTCAAAACGC
Organism: Fregata magnificens; assembly: GCA_013389945.1. NCBI lineage: Eukaryota > Metazoa > Chordata > Aves > Suliformes > Fregatidae > Fregata > Fregata magnificens. The sequence continues at coordinate 180,116 of WAAD01014157.1, forward strand.
TTCACGAACACCAGGCAGAGACAGGAGAGAAAGGGATAAATACGCGGCTTGAAAACATTAAAAAAAAAAAAAAGGAAGCAAGATGATGCATAAACGGCAGATGGGGGAGCAGAAGGAAAGCAGAGGTGGTCACAAAAAGCACAGCGCTGATCCCTGTTACCTGCGGCTGATATAATCGCAAAACTCCGCAGCGGTTTAACTGCGGTGGACCAAAAACTCAAAGCAAGGGAAATCCCGTCAAAACATAAGCAGAAAAACCCGTGACCCCTCATTATCCTAAAACAGACCCAGGGCTGGCGGGTGACCCTGACACGCGGGGGGACAAAGCTGACGATGAGCTTTCGCTCCACGCGCCCGGAAATATCGAAGCCACCGAGCAGAGTCGCACGCGTAGAGGTTGTCCCCGTAACCGGCCGCGAATGCGGGTGCCTTGCTGGCGGCTGCGACCCAGAGACTGGGGGTTTGCTGGAGCACAGCAGATGGGAACCTTGATATGCGGCGGTTTCTCTCTTTCTACCTACCAAAAATCAAGAGGTTTTCCCCTAAAGGAAAATCCACCTCACCTTGATTTTCTACCCCTGCTTTAGGGACCACTTCCCTATCAAAACCAACCTCTCATCCCAAAACAAAAGGCTCGCCGAAGGCAGAGATAAAGCAAAACCACGTGGGTAAAGCGTCAGGAACCTGCCCGGCGAGGGAACGCGTCCACCTCGAGGGCTGCCGGTTCAGCCGTTTTTCCATCGCTGACTAATATTCGCTTGACTGGAAAAAAGACTTGATTAATTTAGACTAGGAAAAGGCTCGGGAAGCAAAAGCCATCCCTGCAAAACTCCGCAAGCTCTGCGAGCGCCCCGAGAAAAGGAGCTGACATCGCCCTGTCCAGCAACGCCCCGCTGACAAAATGGGTAGAAATTGGCCCCCCCCCCNACGGACGGACAGACGGACAAGAGCCCCCCCCACGCCGCGGCCTGCCGCCTGTGTTTTGGCACACTCGGTGATGAGCCGGCCCCCGAATTCGGGCCGGAGGGGGATCTTTGCTGGGGGAAACCAGGCGGACGCGCCCTTCGGTCCCCGCACCTGTAAGGAAAAAAAATAAAAGGGGGGGAAAAAGCCTCAATCTGCCCTTTCCGCCCCAGACGTGGGCAGGAATCTGATGTGATAAATAAACCCTTTTCCCGAACGTTTTGGCCTCGTTCCCCACGGTTTGAGGTGACCACGGGCCGCCACCTTCCCCGCTCGCCGACTCCCATCCCTCTCGTTCCAAATCCTCCCTCGTGAAAACGCCAAATTCCTCTGAAAAGTCAATTTAAAAAAAAAAACAACCACAGAACATTTTTTTTCTCCTTTTCAGCTCCACCGCGGGAGGAGACCCGGCCTTTCCCGGAGGGACCCCGGTAAGACATGGAGTCATCGGGGACCCGCAGCCCTCTCCCGAGGGGAAGAGGAGGATTTTGAGGGAAAAGGGACGCGTCTCTCCCCCAAAATAACCCCCGAAGTCCGGGATCCGGCGGGGCGGAGGCCCCGGGGGCTGAAGCGGGGGGGACCCCGGCCCCGGGTGGGAGGAAGGCCCGGGCCCTGCCCCCCTCCTCAGGGG
>WAAD01014157.1:187827-204942 GCA_013389945.1 Fregata magnificens
GGCGGGGCCAAGGCGAGGGCCTGCAGGCGGAAGGGCCGGGGCCGGGGCATGGCGGAGGCGCCTCTCGGGACCCCCTCCGGCCCCGGGGGAGCTGAAAGAGGCGAGGAAGGGGCCCGCCGTGGGCATCCGTCCTCACGGGACACCGAAAACGGGCCTCGCCCTGCGAAAAACCCCTGTTGAGGGCGAGGGAGGAGAGCCGAAAAAGCGCTCCCTCAAAAAATAACCCCCAAAAAAATGAGGAAAATGGAGGAGAAGGCCGGCAACGCGCCGGAAAAGGGGGGCTTACCTCGGTCCTCGGCGGGGTCGGTGCAGAGGATCCGGCTGGCTCGCGTGGATCGGAAGTAGTTGCTGGCGATGGTCTGGCTGTCGCTCCTGTTCAGCAGCAGCTTGTAGCGGTCTTCCTCGGGCTGGAAGGGGAAAATGCCATCAGCAGCGCCGGACCCTGCGCTAGCCCTCAGGTTACGGCTTAGAAATACGGCAAAAATCGGCAAAATAAGATACGAACGGGAGGAGGAGCGCGCCGTACCGTTAGCTCTCCGCTCTCGGCTGAAGGGCTCTTTCGGGCGGGTTTGGGCTGCGGCAGGGCTGGAACTGCTGTGAGAAGAGACGGTTGAAGGGTCATCGTCTCTAAAACAACACTCTCCTGACCCCCAACACCGCTCCGGTCACCTGTGACCGAGCTCACGGAGATTCCTGAAGGATCTGTACCGCGCGTCGCATCAGAACTTGTTATTATTCAAACTTTCTAGACAAACGTCCTGCGCGAGGAAGATTTTACAAGCGAGCGCAGCCCAAACGCGATCTGCCGAGCCCGGAAGCGGCCGCGCGTCGGCGGCACCATCCAGACGCTCCTCTCACCTGCGGGCAGGCGCGTTTTTTGAATGACGGGCTCTGGAATTTTCCAGCAGCCGGTTTCCTCATCCCAGACGGATTCGCGCTTGATCTTCTCCAGATTGCTGTAGTTGCAGTCGCGCCGGACGAGGGACTGTACCTGGTCCAGCAGCTGCTGGAAGAGCATCAGGTCTCGCTCCAGGCGGCGGATGGTGCCGAGGTAATCGATCTTTTCCAGCTCAAACTCCGACTGCAGATCTTTGATCTCGGTCTCAGCAGCCCGCAGCTGGGACGTAAAACCAATATAAGTCGTTGGGATTGTTAAGGAGAGAGACCGATGGTTACTGCGAGTACAGGAATTTGTCAGGCAGAGGGATTGGAAGACACACACAAAAGCTTCAGCGTTTGAGAGGATTTCTAATTTATAATTAAGAATTAGGATGAGATTTGAGTGGAGAGATTATTCCACGTCTGTTTTAATCAAAGATTTCTCGCGTTTCTCCAAAGTGCCGAGCCTTCGGCTGGGCCTTAAGTTAATCTCACTAGCGTGGTCTGGGTCCGGTGCTAACGAACTCTTGGGAGTTCCTAACTTCGATGAAAACGGTGCAATATTTCTTTGATAACCTAAATACAGAAATAAAGCAACTTTTTCACATGCAGATTTAGGACTGCGCGCACATGCACATGTAGCTTTTTTTGGAAGCTCCTCTGATTCTACCTCATCAGAGCAAAACTGATTTTCAGGTGTGCCTAAAATACATATTTTATTTTGTTTCCCCCTCCCCAGAATACTTTTCTTGGTGTAATTTCCTCCAGGACCCCGGGTGTGGTATCTGGGGCAACCAGAACTGGAGGAAGCCGTGCAATAGATTGCGTAGGTCAGTAGAGGGAGTCGCATCCTCTCCCGTCACCAGACACAACCCTGCGGCCAGTGTCCTGCGCAATAAGGGGACCGTCCTTCAAAGCAGGTGGGGTTTGGGGTTTCAATGATTTAATTCACCACCCTGAGGGCTGCTGCATCCGATATTTCATAAAAATACACACAAACAACCTTATAGGTACCAGTGCAGGCACACGTATGAAATATTTCACATGCAGCCAGAGTCATTCTCTAAACACACCGCCCTAAAACACCTCCTTCACCTAAAAAAACGGGTACGCAGAGGAAGAGATGCTCCCTAAGTCTTCAGCAGGGATAAGAGGGAGCTGCTCACCTTCTTCTGCATCTTCTCCAGAAGCTTGCTCTTGGCTCGAACCTCATCCTGGATGGAGTCGTAGACGTTGAGCAGAACCCACTCGCTGCTGTCCTCGTTGGATTGCTGCAGCGCGGCCACCAGCTGCATCCTCCGCTCGTCGGCGTATTTTTTCCGGCGTTTGTGCTTTTCTTTGAGGTCCTTGTTTTTAGCCTGTTCCCCCCCCACCACCTGTCCTTCCAGCATCTGCAGCCTGGAAAAGGCAAACGCTTCTCTTAGCTCAGCAGTACGAAGGACCGTCTGCGTAAGCGTGGAGGATGCACGTCCTTACCTGAACGACGTTTGGGAAGACACAGTACAGAAAATAGTGATTTCTGATGAGATTTGCTGCCCTGAGTAATCAGCAAATTCCACTTTCGTTAACAGTTTCTGTCATAGATACTCCTGCGGACCCAAGGCAAAGCGCGTGTTATTCCAAGCACCTTTGTCAACGAGTATGCCCGGAAATCTGTATCTACACTCACAGGATTCTCTTTAAAAACCCTGTTTCATGGAATTTATATTTCAATTCTTATTTCTTGTTTTGAAAGACTCTCAAGGCAACCACAAAATGTGCCAAAATTACGCAAACAAATATTTTAAATGGTGAACATGGGAGTGATAACAGCTGGAAGCCACAGTACAATTTCTTTTTTGGGGCAGTAGCAGCCAGGGTTGATGACTTGGGTGATCTCAGCGTTTCTGCTTGAGCGCTGGCACAGACCCCGTATTTGAAATCAAGCTCGTCTCGTCTCCACGCCGCACGGCCCCATACACTCCGACACGGAAATAAAGCCGTGCTCTGGAGCCATTCTCTTTGTCTGCACGGGGATCTGCAGCAGAGCAGACAGCTCTGGTTGGCCAGCGCTGGCTCACATTGGAGAAAATCCCACTGCTGATAAAACCTCCACTGATAACAGCCTCTTAATTATCTTCAAACCCATCCGAAAGAGCTCGTTCTCTGCCAGAGATGACGTGCTATTCTACTGTACTGCACTTGCCAAGTAGCCTTCAGTTTCGTTTGCTTAGCGCGCGTGTGCTTGAATCCTGGCTCTGCTGAGTGAGTATCAGAGATCTCACGGCCGTCCCGACACAGAAAGCTTTTAACGGGCGGCTTTGAAAATCCCCACGCCTGCGGAACCAAACCCTCCTGCCTAATGTGCAGAGAACTTTGATTTTAACAGTGGAATTGGAAGAGCATTCGCTTGTTTGTCACAAAAAGGAATGCTGCAACAGGACGATTAAGATTTGATATATAGTCAAACGAATGGTTTCTTTGGAGACCTCTCCATTAACAGACAGAATTGCCCGCAAATCACGGACATGGCTATTCTAGATTTCTTAACAGCTCCTTTTTCAGCTGGGAGCTGAAAAAGCTGGGAGCTTTTTCAACAGAGCGAGCATGCGCCACAGCAGCTCACAGTAATGCTGAAAGCCTGCTTAAAAAACACAAGGCTTTTCAGAATCAAACTCCATCATCCGCGATGTATCTTACGTTGAGCGTTTCTAATTTTAATAGAATTCCACGCAATGGAGTAAAAGAGAGAAATAGGCAGAATTTGCTTAAAGGGTGTATTTCTGAAACAACCCAGGCAGGCTTCACATCCCAGCCCTGTGCTGCAGGCCCTGGGTCTAACGCTGCCCCTAAAATGCGATTATTGGGAAATTTTGATGTCAGTTCTGGCCGACGTCTTGCAAACATTGTCAGATGCGTGAGTCAGAGGCAAAAGTGACCTCAGTGACAAGGGAGAGTCGTGGAGGACACACTCTCGTCCGCCCACACGCACGATGAGCAGCAGGAAGGCCTGCTACCTTACTCGTACTGATGTGAGAGGGCTCTCAGTGTCCTTCAAGAACCCTTTTTAAGAGGAAACGGAGGCCGCCTCCATAACCTGTTTGGGCACTTAAGCTCTGTCAGTGACTGCCAGACTCAACTTTATAAATTACACCTGCAAAAAGCCAGAGAAGGAAGATACTTCCATGCCTACAGATCTAGGCAGGATTTGTTATCGGGAAAGCTCGCTTTTTTGCATCCACATCTGCTGACGCAGACCTCTCCAGATTTTTCTCTCATAATTCTGGCACTTGGCATCATCCAACGCCGCAGCCAAGAGCTATTTATCTGCCCAAATAGGACAAAGTTAATTTCAGGGTGAAGAATATACGTCTGCCTAGTTTTGCGCTGCGCTGAACTCGCAGCTGAAGCTCGACAATTGTAATATCATGGAAGAAGAGGGTTGCTTCTTGCCTGTGTGTGTCGTAAGCAATGCACAAGAGGCAGTTAGGAGCAGCGTAGTCACTGACCTGGCGAGCACCTGCTGCTGGTCTGCAGGCGTGGAAATCCCCTCAGCAGTGACGGCCACCTCTGCTCCAGTGCTCCCCCTGCTCATGCCGCCAGCATCTTGGACAGTCTGAGGCGCCGCTGGGTCCTGAGGACAAGAGAAAACCAAAGGCCGCAGCTCTGAAGAGACGCAATGCAAGTACTAGGACAGATGAAGCACGACGCTACCCACTCGGGTTTATTCAACCCAGGGGGGGAGAAGTAGCCCAAAGGGTACCTGGGCTGACATCGGTTCTTCATCTGCTGCAGCAACAAAGTCTTCAGGCAAAGGTGTCTTGTCAGGAGTGGTTTCAGTCCTCGTGGCAGCTGAAGAGTAAAAGATGAAATACCCATAGTGTCAGTAACAAGCTCTGCAAAACTAGAGCATAAATCTGTGAAAGCATCACACAAAGTCTTCACCAAAAGCTAAGAACTATGTGTCTGGAAGGAAAAGGTGTGTTATTTACCTTCTTATGCTGGTCAGCAAAAGCCATCAAAGACCCAGAGGGCTTATCCAGTAAGGAATAGAGATTTTACAGGGTTGGGAGAGCCTGGGTCCTCATGTTTGCACACAAATAATCTATTTCAGAGGCCGGGGGGGCGCACATTTGTAATCAGAGGGGGGAAAAAAAGAACCTCTCTCATTAGAAAGTGATAGCATCAAAAAGGAAGAATATAGGTTCAAGAATTAATATTGGACAATAAGTGCTGTACAAGCACATTGCAAAACATGCTCTGAGGCACTGCGGAAGTATAAATGAAAAGCAGTAATGAAGAGGATAGCTGGCAACGATTTTTAGCTATGCGAGAGGAATATCCGCCCTCCAGCAAAGCGATGGTGTTGATAATCCACCGGGAGACTGAGGGCTGCATCACATTTGCATGCGATGGAAGAGACTGCGGCAGCCACCCTTGTCTTGGGTGTGTGAGTTGTGCAAAGCCAGTCAGATCAAGACAGAGCAGCGCCTGCCAAGACCAGTGATCTCTGCAGCTCACACCTCTGCTCGAGAGAAACCCTGCGCTAAGTCAAAAGAAACTCACAAAAATCGCATTTCGTCGCCTCGAGGCTTACAGGGTAGGGCCAGGCTGGTCCTGACAGGGAAAAGAAGTCAGGAAAATAGGGAAGAGGACAAAGCTGGGACAGAGAGTCTCAGGAGTGGCCCAGGAGAGCCAGAGTTACCACCCCTGCGGTCGACAAAGGAGGGTTGAGAGCAGGGACTGCTGTTGCTGCCAGGCAGCACTTGCTGCGGTAGCAGTTGCTGCCACTTTAAAGCTTGCAGTGGCTGCCACAAATCTGACTTTGCAAAAACAGTCTGTGTCTGCTCATGCCTAAAGCCAACCCCCTTGTGTATTAACAGCACCAGGGCACCCTCCACCTGCCTCGTCCACACCTGCTTCCTTCCTGAGGTTCTCCTCGAGAGCAGACAGCTTGAGATCGTAGCGATTCCTCAGGCTCCTGATGTCCTCTTCGAGGCGGGCACGGGACGCCTGCTCTGCTTCGTAGCTGGCCTTTAGTTGGGCCAGCCTCTCTTCGTACTCCTGAAAGGCACAGCAGAGAGCCTGACGCAACAGCCTTGTGACCATACGCAAGGTCACGTCTAGGTCCATTCTAGGTCACACCTTATGTCCACCCCAGTAAAACTTTACTGTCCTGTATTCATTGACTTTTTCCGTGACTTAAGTCGACGCAGTATTGATGGAAGGTGACTAGTTAGCCCTAGAAACCGCTATCTTGGGCAGATGTGGTGCCCTGGAAGGAGCTTTGCAAAGAACAGGGAGAGAGTTTTATTTCCTTCTGGCCCCCAACTCCTCATTCTTCCTCCTGGCTCCATATCCCCTCTTTATCTTCATCCTTGTACTGTTCCTAACATCTCTACTGCTTTCCTCCTCCCTATTTCTCCCTCATCTGACAGGAGGAATCTAAGTTTCACGTGTAGTTTCCTCTTCTTGTTATATATACTTCGAAAATTCTTCTTGGGAATCCATTCCAATTCATCTCCAGCGAGGGTGGAACAATGCTGAGAGAAAGTGGCATTGTAAATAAGGCCTCCATCAACACACGTTCTATCCGTCGGAGAAGCCCAAGGACCAAAAAATAGGAAGAGAATTGTTCTGAAAAGGCTGAACCGCACAGCCCTACACCGTATTTGTAATGATTATTATAAAAACCCACAAGCCTTAATCAAAGACACTGTGGGATACCCCCTCCTGACTTACTTCTCTGATCAGCTGCTTCTCTGCTTCAAGACCTAACTGGGGTTTGAGGAGGGGAGCTGGCTTCGCTTCCAGGTAAGCAGTCTCAGCAGGTAGAAGCCCTACAAAGCAAAGCAGAAATAAAAATCACTCACAATTACTGGGTGGGATTGTCTGTAGAATGCCTGGAAACAGAACAAAGAACCTGGCTGGCAGCAAAGAACATCGCAATCCACGCGCTCCTTTAAACTGCGTTCGTGTGCCAGCATCTGTGCTGCCAAAACGCCCACTGGCCTAGGACTACATAGGTGTGGGGAGAGAAGGAGTCAGCGCTGAGCAGAGGAGGAGAGGTTTAAGCTTCAGGTATATGAATATAAATCTAATCTCTTTCACAGAATAACAGGAGACTTGTTTCCAGGGCTATGCTAACAGATTTGGAAGATAAAAGACACTGGGAAGGAGATGAAAGGTGCAAGGAAATTGCCTTTTTCTTCACAGCTGTTTCTGAAAGGTGGCAGAAATGGGGAAAAAAAAAATCTTGCAGCCTTATTAGTCTGCTGGAAGTTGCCCTTTTTTAGGGGATAATTCTCAAAAGGTGATCAGCTCCCTAAAGACTGCTCTTACCCGCTGGTTCCCACATTTGCTATTCCTACTTCACGGCAAAGAGCAAGTCTGCTGAGGCTGGGCTGAATCCTCAAGGAGGGGACAGTGTTGCTCTCCGTAAGCAATGCCATCAGCAGGACAAAACTTTTCTTGTAGTGTCAAAAATTCACAGTGTAGGAGAGCAGGGGCTGAATGTTAAATTTGAAACCATATATGTCTACATTTAATAAAGAATTTTACATTATTATTTCTTTAGCAGCTCATTTTTGCTCTGCCAGCTGAAACCCCTCTTCTGTGACTGACCAAATTCTAGCCAGAATGACGAGGAACCACCAAGGATTTGAATCACGTCAGCATTTTCTAACAGAATTTGTCATTATTGAAAATACGGGATAACTGAGATGGTCTTTACCAGTGGAATAAGGTCACTTTGCTTCCTCCAACAGGTAAAGGACAGGTTGAGGTTAAATCCAGTGAGCTTTTTACGTGTGAAAACCTCTCTTTTTGTCTGTCAAAGATAAAACATCTCCGGAGCCACACTGGAGCCACTAAGGGCTCTCCTACCTGACAAGTCATTTGCGCTCATCTGTTTGGCTAGAATGGCCTTCAGCTTCTTAATTTCCTCCTGATACTCCCTCAGCAGAGCATCCTTGGGGTCCTCGTTGATACAGGGCTTGTTCTTGATGTTTTTCGCTCGATTAGCATAGCGCAAAGTGCTGAGGCTTTCGTCATAGTTGTTGTCAGCTGGAGATAAGCACGCTACCATCAGCGTCTTGGTATTCCCTCCGAGGGAGTCTTGCAGCAGCCTGGTCAGCTTTGAGTCTCGGTAGGGGATGTGCTTACACCTGCCGTCAACCAGGGCCGAGATGACGTTGCCCAGAGCTGAGAGGGAGAGGTTGATTTTGCTGGCCTCTTTGAGCCGCTCCCCCGTGGCTCCAGTTTTTGACTGTCTCTCGCTTCCTGCCAGATCCACTAAATTGAGTTTTGCGGCCCTAAGGTGGTCCTGCCCTCGCTCATCTGCAAGAAAAGAAGTCCGGGTTAGGCTCTTCTTAAGAGGAAGCATCTTAACAGTCAAGAAACAGGACTCTCTTGGCATTACGTTCCAGTTCAAGCCCTCTTCTGTGTCTGCATTTGGGCCCTGACTCCTTTAAATAAATACCTACTTAATCTTAGAACGACACGTTTTAGTGCTTTCCTGAACGAGATCCTGCACAGTAAGAATTCATACCCGTTCTTACTCTCCTAGCGAGCTCTGAACACACACGCACACACACATGCATGCACTCCCCCTCCACATATTTCCACAGTGTTCAGAATTTCACGCAAAGCCCTCTGCAAGTGACAAGGTCAGACCATGAGTTTATACAACTTTTTTCCTCCTCAGATTGTTTCATGAAGTTAGACAATGTCTGACAATTGGAGAGAAAGAAGGGAGGAAGCATGAAATGAGGAGTCAACGGGCAGCAACCGGAGCAGGGCTAGTTGGAGAGCACAGGCAAAAGAGCAGGCTCTCTGAACACCAGCATGATGTGCAGAGACAGGTGGGAGGGTTACCTCTACAGACTACCGTGGAAAGGCTGGAGTAGACACTACGTCGGGGAAACAGTTTTTCCATCAACTCCCAAACTACAGCTTTTCTCAAGACCAGAGTCCAACCTACCCTAATCAATGGACGCATTCAAGAGGTTTCTTGCCGTGCTTCAAAAGAAAAAGCACATCCTATCAGATACCATCAAGGTCCACCATCTGGCTTTCTGTCCCAAGACAGCTCGAATGTTCAAGAAGCCCAGCAGATCTCCTCTCTCGCCCAGATAGCCGTAAAACTGCACCGTGACTCAGCACACAGGCATGCTCAGCAGCATCTGCTCCTCCTCAACTCATGACATTCTCAGTGAGAAAGTAAAATGAAGGAACGCAGGCGAGAAACAGGAAGACTGCAAGCAATCAGGACTGCGCTCAGCCTGAACCACCGGGATGAGGAGCTGGATCTCAGCGAGTGAGAAGTCAGACCCAGTGAGCTAGTGCCATTCACATTATATCGCTTCAAAGCAAGAGAAGATGTGAGCTGAAGTTAATTGCTAGCTCCCCGGCTACCTGGACGCACACCTCACGCGTGTCACTGCTTCCTGACCTGCATTTTGAGGCCGGATTAACGTGATGACACAAATGCCCTGTGACCAAGAGAGAGTGCATTCAGTCGCTTTAGGAACCCGTCGGTTTCGCTGGCTACTTAACTTTCCCAGCCTCAAGCAGAGCAAAGAGTTGGACACACATTCCCAAATCACAGACTACTGCCCTAAGCGCTGGACCACACTCTTGGATGTCCGTGTCCCAATCATCCCTCACCATTACAACCCAAGTTCAAGGGAAGAGCTCCTTTAGTGCTCCAAGCAAAAAGAACATCAAGGTTTTAACCGAGTCCGCCCTCTTCCAGACAGACTTCTACAAAACCTAGCCTTCAATTTAGTCAGAGTTAAGCTTTACTGCTGTGGACAATACCTAAACATAAGCAATGAATAATATGATACATGGGAGAAAGTTAAAAGTTCACAGGTAAACAAAAAAATCTAAAATCCATTGCCCCAGGATATTTCCCCAGTTACAGCAACAGATCGTTAACTGTGGAACTCAATATCTGCTGCAGAGCAAACTTCTTGTTTCACTCCAGATCCTTCTGGCATGTCAAGACATGGGAGAATTGGGAAAAAAAAAAAACCACAGATGGAGCTTAAATAGAGCACCCTCTCACTATCCTTTCTGAGCGCTGGGCTGAGTGGACAGCCACAAAAAGTAGGTTTTCTAACCCTTTCCCTCCTTCCCCCAGTTTATGTAAACACTGACAGGCAATTAAAAAGTTGTTTTGGTTCCTGCCAGTCCTTTTACCCAGGGAGGCTGTTTCAATCGAGGAGCTTAGCGGTTTGGTTTCCATGGTGTAACAAGGTCCCCAGACTCTTGCTAAAATGCCTGCAGCAGCCCGAAAGCCTTGCCTGTCTTAATTCCCATACAGCCCATGGGCCAGTTCTGGTGGCTTAAGCACTGGCCAAATCTACAACGTCTTTCTCATTAACAAATCAATCCCTAAAGCACAACGTAAAGGAATAAAACATGTGCTATTCTAAATACAGTAAAAATACTGACGGTAACTTGCGCATTTCATACATCTGCAGCCAGAGGGCCCGGTAGTTGCCTGTTCCTGAATCTAAAGTGTTACTTCAAAGAGTCACTTTTGTCCACATAATTGCAAAGAGATCCTTTAAAATACCAACTCCCTGTAAATTATAAGTTACTACAAGCTCAACTGGAAAATAAGTTTGAACTTCCCCATGCACCTCTTCATGAAGCTTGCAGATGACAACATAAATACCAACTTCATTAACTATTTCAACTAACGATTACCCTACTAGAACCATCCAGTTATGGGGATTGTGCCAGAACCCCCAACTTTCTCCTCAGATATTCCAGCTGTCTTCCATTAACTGCTAAAACTGCAAGTTTCCCCACCTGCCATTCTGTTCCGTGTTAACAAGTTGTCAAAGCTTTAAATCAGAGAAATTGTTGCAGGCTAGATTAAGGGCCCTGTACCCATCTGGAACACAAAAGAAGAGAGCAAATACTTCTTTTTCCTTGTTAGGATTAAAGTTGGGATTTTACGGACCCACATAATGCAAGGATTAGCATCCACCGGCTGTGCCAACTGAGAAATTCCAAAAATCCTCCCCCCACCATTTTGGATAGAGGAAAATGAGGTACTGTCTCCAACATCTGGAACCACAGTTTAGGAAGACATTGTGTAACCTTCCCCATGACCAAGACAGCTGAAGGAAACGAAGCCAAGCTGTTCACAGCCTCAGCCGGGGTCAAGGACTAGACGGAATATAGGAGACTAATTCCGTTCTTAGTCCCAGAAAAAACCCTGTCGAGGTCTGTGTTCAGAGCCAGCGAGGCAGCTTTATCAGCTAAAGAAATGCCAGCGGAAACGAGATGCTCGAGAAAGGAACATTAGTCACTAAAACATTATTAAGGGATTCTTTTATTCCATCTTAAAACTCAAATTAGCTGTTTGCTTAAAAGATGTGCCCCGTGATTAAGCTCAACGAAAGAATCGTTGGGTGAAATGATCTGACTTGCATGGTAAAGGAGGTCAGACAAGACAGATAACGATATACATTTCTCCAGGCTCTGCCAGGTATGAACTCCAAGCCATTGTACAGGCTGTGAGATTTAGCATCCTTTGCTGGAAATAAAGGTTTTAGAAGAAAAGAAATGGAAGGAGAATTAAATATGTTCCCAGTTGGAGTGCAAGATATTTCTCTCCCAAGGCAGAATCGAGGAGAAAAAAAAAAAAAAAAAGACTTTGAATACTCAGCCATTTCAGACCGTGAAGATTGTCCGTGTCAGGGCACAATTCTGATTTCTACTGGACCTAAAATAATTTAGGATCTACGTTTTGCTGTGGGGTGACTGGTCAGACCACACGGATTCTGCACTCTGCTAGGCCCAGGCCTGACGCAGGACATCCAGCTACCTACCTACGGTGTAGATTTCAATGTTGACAGTAAAGATGGAGTGGGAGCGGGAAGAGTCCTTATTCATGAGGGTGTAACCCACTGCTCGGTTCCTCCAGCCCGTCTCCATGATCCGCTCGCACTGGACCACGCTACGCATTGTGTGCAGAGAGAGCCCCTTCACGTACACCCCTTTCTCTGGGTGCTCCTTCAGCTGCAAACAGGGACAACGCAAGACAGGTTAGAACAAGACGCACCGAGACTGTGGGAAGGCGTGCTGGAAACTGTCCGGAAGCTCGAGGGCTACGCAAGTTTTGCACGTGGAGAAATTAAACTGCGGTATGGCAAAAGCGTATCTGGCTGCCACCAAAAAGCTTTAGTATTGCTGAAGTGGGAATAAAGCCACACAAAAAGAGGGAACTGCCTTCACGGCTCTGCAGGCAAAAAGAATTAAAGTTAAAAGTTTGCTGATTGATGCAGACATCTCCCAGGCCACAAGAAACCTGCACTGAGCCGCCTTCTACCTCCCCTATCATTAAACTGCATATTTTAAGAACGAACTGAGATGTTTTTCACCTATTATGGCAAAGGCTCTAATATCTCTTCAGTCATTGGGAGCTTTTTAAAAGTCACAGCACAGATTCAACAGTCACAGATATTGTTACCGGTGCTTTGCTGAACCCCTCCGCTCTGAGAGGGCGTCTTGATCTCCCTGACAAAATTCCCGAAGTCACACCCATCACCCACAGGTGGACTATAATAATTTTTCTCCAGATTAGTTCATTTTTAAGATGCTCTAAAATCCTATTCAGGCACCTGGCTAGAGACAGAATGCTAAATACCTAACAGCATCTTTTCAGCAATTACAGCATCTTTTCAGCAATTATCCATCATGCAGAAGAAAAATTTCATACAGCATGCTGATAAATGATTGAAATGTTCAAAACCTCGAATGATCCATCAAACCTACATAAAAAAATACAAAACAATCGAGAGATCCCTGCACTCCTACACCAGCCCCCTCTGAAGCTCCCTCCACGCTGGGAATTTTAAACGAGCTGAATTCATTTTCAACAGCAACATTACGCCCCACATCTGCCGAGTTCATAACCAAAACTCTTTATCGTGTCAGCTGGGATATTGAGATATGGCTGTCATGACTCGGTGTCACGGGGTGATAGACACTGCCTTTGGCAGTGTGACTTCCAAAGGAGATCCTTAGATACTTTAGGGACACACGTGGCACAAGAAGCGATGTAAAATAGAGTGTTTGCTTTTAAAAAATCCGCAGAGAACAGAGCAGAACTGGCTGAAAACTAAACTAGGCAGGATTTTAGCCTTGTTCTAAAGCCCTGACTGCCCAGGATGAATCCAGTTACAGAATCACAGCCAGACTGTTCATACACTGTGACTTTTGCCTGTGCTACAGGAGAACCCTGCGGCTGGCCCGGCTGTATTTGAGGGTGCCGCAGAGTCCCTGAGGAACACCCGACCAGGGACATGGCTGTTGTTTAACTCCACGACAGACTGATGGGGGCATTTTCCTTGCAGAGCACTGTAAAACCTGCTCTTCACAGGGTTTCATGCCGTGGGAGGCTGACTGTGGGCTTCAGAGTCACCAAAGTCACCGACGTTGAAAGGCAAAGGAACAAACAGAAATGGGATTTTGGAGGAGAACTGGGGGACACAGAAGGAAGCAGGTCAGTCCGGGCTTTCGGTCTCCGCAGGACATGCCTCCCTTAATTACTGGGTGGAGGCAGCAACAGGCAGCGGCTGTCACCGGTGTGATGGTGTTACCCTGGAAACTGTTCTGCCCAACTCCTGCCCTCCCAGTGCCAACTGCAGTCGTCATGGAAACCGGTGTCACTGCTGATGTGGAACAAAGGATGGGAAACTGCAGCAAGCGCCTTCCAAAACAGCGAGTCCCCTTCTCCCACCCCTCGCTCTCCACACACACAGGCCAAGCACACTTGGAACGCCGAGGGGAGAGGGTTTTGCCTCCCTGAAAGCCAGGAGCCTGTTAAAAAAAAAAAAAAAAATCTGCCCCATAAGGCAGTTTGGGTCTGCCGCCATCTCAGCACGTCTGTGCAGCAGATGGTGCTAGTGCCTTGGTTTTCTTCACAGGGGCAGTCCTGCAGGGAAGTAAATTTGGGCAGGAGATTTGCAGCTTCCCCCAGGAATACAGGCAAAAAGGTCTGCAAAGCCACCAAGAGGTAAATTTTATAAAAATCAGACCCCTGATGAGGATTTCAGGAAAGTTTACCCTCCTGTGTCCCAGGAAACCGCCCGCCTTCCTCATGCGTTCCCATGGGGAGTAATATCTGCTCTGTCCCCTCAAAAAAGGATCAGCCTTTTTTGTTTTAGACAGATAATGAGATCATCCACAGCTACACTGGATCAGATTAAACATTTATAAGGCACAGAATCCTCCTGCTTTAGGGACAGCCATGAGATGAAGAGGATTAGGAAGAAATTGCCCCATGAGCACTTTATTCCATCCTTGTCCAGTAATGATTTTCATGCAGCTTCTGCTAAGCTACCAGGCGCTATCAAGTGGGACACATGGGACTGGATCCTGTTCCTTCTGCCACTAAACTTTCACTAAAGTCCCTCAAAATCTCCTCTTGGCTTCCATATTCATCACTATATCTTCATATTCTGGCGTTCAGCTTCTGACAGAGCGTATTATTGCACTTCTGCAAGGCATTGGTGCAAAACCTCAGGAAATTAAAGCACTTCCTAATTAAGACACATTGACTGCGCCTCACCTCCAACTTCTGCTTGGTATCAGCTCCTAGCAGGTCTCGTATGTCTTCATTGTAAATCTCCAGGTAGGAAGCTCTCACCAAGAACTTGGCGTTTTCAGCACACTGCACGAAACAGGAACAATTTTCAGGCAAGGTTCTCAAAATGAAGGCAAGTATGCAGCCCACATAGATCCTCAGTGCCAGCTGGGTGCCCACCTCCCGTCAGCACTTCATCAAATCTCTCCTGGCATTCCCAGGTGTAACTACTCAACACACTCGCTGTAGGGACTTTCGGTCCTTAAACATCTTGGGTGCGAGTCCCTAAAGTCAGCAGAGACGAGGGTGGAGTTCATCTGACTACACATGGGCCTCGGCTTTAGGATGAGGCAGCATACCCAAAAGCCTGTCCCCATGCTTGCTCCCGAGTGCGATCGGCACTCGGTCCTTGGGCTATGACACAAAAAATCATCTTTCTCTATATCGCACCTTCTTACAACAGGATCTCTTTCACATCCTAACACACCTACCTGTACGCTCTCAAAAATGTGCTCAAATGCCCTGGGTATTATGCCTTTCTGTGTAGAAGGCTCCACAATCCCTTGCATGGTGAATGACTTCCCGCTGCCAGTCTGGCCATAGGCAAATATGGTGCCGTTGTAGCCTTCGGTGACACCCTGGAAACGGAGGAAAACCTAATAAAATAGCCGTTATCCTGGCCCTTTGCATAACTGGAAGTATGTTGTCCAGATTCAATCCCACCTCATAAAAGGTGTTTTAAAGGAAGAGCTAGATGTAAACGTCAAACAACGGCTTGATCTTCATATGCCATCAGAGTATAATAATAATGAAAAAATGCATTCTGCTAGCATATAAATGGATGGTTTTCTCTCAAAAATGGAAAACTTGAAGAAATGCGGGTGTTGAAAAGCAGAAGAGCAGTTGACAACGCTTGGAAGACCGGAATATTTTTGCCATAGGGCAGAAACATCTTATGAAACCCAAAGAGACAACCAGAACGCTCGTTGACTGTAGGGTGGCCAAAAGGATGGTCTCTAGCTTAGAATAATTTTCTCTTGGAAAGCTGGCTGAAAGAAGGCTGCACTTTCACTTGTTCCTATTTCAGAGAAGCATGGTAGGAACAGAAGATATTTGGATGTCTTATGGTTTAAATAAAATTTTAAAAAATAACCTATTAATCTAATAACCTACTGTTTCAGACCCTGCTTCTTGTCACGATCAGGAACTTCCGTCTTAAAAATATCACTAGCCATTTTATCCCTGTTTCTTCTTCTAAGAAAATTGAGGTTTTGGGGGTGTTGGGTTTTTTTTGCTTAACTGGTTCCTTTCCCAGCCTAGGTGTTTACCATGCCAATGCATTAACAAGGAAACAAACATATCCCCTCTCACGTTGCTAGTCTAAAACAGACTGAGGTTCCCTGTCTTCTCTAAGGTTTCTCACTTGACAGTAAAAATGTCCCTAAAATCACCAGGAGTCTTGTTTGTCCCCCTTCTCCTCACGTCACTTTCCACGGCAGTTTCTGTCCAGCCGCCATCTCTAGGGCCTGCTCAGCGGGGTTCATCTGTCACATAAACATCCGCCTAAAACAATTAAATGTAATTCTATCCTCAGCACCCCGCTGGCTGCTGAAAAAGTTTTGTTTCTTCCCAATTTCCCAGCCTACTGCCGGGATGCTGTTTTCCGCTCCTCTGCACCCCAGGGTTGCAGCTAAGCCACTTGAAACAGCAGACAGGGCTGTTTCTGTCCATACATCCGTTCCACTTAAGGATCAGCTACCCACGTAAAACTCCTCAGCCCACGTCCCAAGCTACGTGCTGGCTGTGTCTGGCTTGCTTGGGGCACCACTCACCTCCACGAGCGGGTAGGCAATCTCGTTGTAGATCTGCTCCGTGTTGTGCTCCTGGTAGTATGCCCCGTCGAAGGTGAACTGCTTCGGGGGCTCGCTGGCGGCGGCAGGGTTTTGGAGGAAGCACTGTCCCTGTGCGCTCTCCATGCTGACAACCGCCTTGCAGCCGAGAGCCTTCTCACGCTCGTTCATGGGCCGGCAGCGTACGATCACCTTCACCGCCTCCGAGGCCATTTTTCAAGGCTCGGCTCAACCCCACACGCACTCACTGGGCAGGGCTGGGGGCACTGGGGCCTGGGTAGGCCTGTGGGAAGGCGGGGGCAAGCCTGACCCCGGGGCCTGCACCCCTCGGTGGGGTGGAGCACTCACCGCTTGCTGGGGGCACTGAGGGGAAGGACCCCGCGGCAACTTGGCATGAGGAAGGAGAAGGGGGGGGCCACAAAATGGCTGGGGGAGAAGGGGAGACTAAGGATAAAAGCTTGGGAGGGATGAAGGGAAAGGGAGAGACTTGGAACAAGTCTGAGGGGAACGAGGGGGGAGGAAACCTGAGGGGAGCCTGGGGGTGGGAAAGCCTGAGGGCGGGAAAGCCTGAGGTAACTCTGGGGAGCCGGGACAAGCCCAAGGGGGACTGGGCGAAGGAAAACCTGAGGTAAACCTGTAGGTGTCGGGCAAGCCTGAGGGAGCGGAGGGAAANGGGCTGAGGAGAGCCGGGGCCGGGGGGCTGAGGGGAGGCGGGAAAGCGCCGACCGACCCACCGCGCATGCGCGCAGTGGCCCCACGCGGTTGCCACAGCGACGGGGCGGTGTGGCGCAAGGCCCC
>WAAD01014158.1:3410-18564 GCA_013389945.1 Fregata magnificens
TACAGGCCAATCAGAGGGTTCTATCTGAGGCAGAGAAGTTGTAAAGAGCAAGTGTTATCAAACTTTTCCAGGATGTGGGTCACTTTTCAACCCCTTGACTCCTGCTTTCCCCTCCTACTAGTCAACACATAGAACATTTCACAACTAGATATCAGCCTTGTGTAACAGCAGCAATTGCCTTCTTTGAATAGTGGCATTCAGAAATTATTTAATATAATTTTAGCTGGTTTTAATGTAAGATAGCAGCTGGAAATGCAGAGGAACCTGTGCTTTGCTAGGCAGTTCTCTGTGGACCTCCAGGAAGTGCTCCATGAATCACTAATGGTGCATGGTCTACAGTTGGGAGCTATTGACTTGAAGAAAGCCCGAGTAAGTAAACAGATAGACCTTGTAGTATGTGGTGAAGGTCACTAAATATAAGAAACAAAATTTCACCTACAGCAGTGTGCATGGAGCATTTGGTGTCCTGAAAGTTTTAAAAAGAAAAAAAAAATTGGAATATTTGGGATACTATATTTGGAGTAAAGGAAGAACACTGACAGAAACAGAGACTCAGGCATATAGGAGCAAGACACTGATCATCTGGGAAGTGACAAAGGAAGGAATCTAGGCTCTTTTTTTAAGAATGACAAGTCCCTTTAATGTAAGCAGTCACCTAGGAATCTAAAAGGCCGTCCAAATGAAGACAAATGGAGTCGGGGACAGATAAGCCTTTTGTAATTGTAAATCTGCACCAGAGAGGATAGTAACCAACAAATATGAAAGCATACTTCTAATCTGTTGAAGGGCAGAGAGGGAAAAAGAGTAGTCTGGCAGGACAGTGCATGAAGCTGAGTGTCTGGATATGCTACCAGACCTGAAAAAGGAGGAAAAACACCAATTATTACAATCACTCAGAATTTAATACAAAGTCAAAAGAAGAAAGCGCTTAGAAATGATTGATTTCCCAGCCTACCATAATGTCTTTGGATATCAATATAACATTTGATGATACCAATGTTTGCCTCTTGTTCCTCTCATAGCTCTATAGATGTTAACTTGCAGGCAGCCTTGCTGGCACAAGAACATAATAGCATATAGGATTTTGGGTATATTGAGCAGTGGATAATTTTGATGACTTCTAAAACCCTTCAGCCTAGAAGTGCTTTATTTTCAGGCTCCACTATAATTAGTTACAAAGGTTATTTGAGTGAGACATGAGGCAAAGCTGGAAGGTTATTGTTAAATGAAATCAATTTCACCTACTTTTTCTCTTGCTCTAATATTTTCTTTTAAATCTATAGTGAAGAAATAGACTATTTCAGACAGTCATTTACCAACAATGACTTGTTCCGTAGTTTCAACAATGCATTCAGAAACAATGAGGGGATTCAGCTGATGCCAGCCTTTGGTTGAATAGCTCTCTGCGTCTGTTAGGCTGTGTCTCCACCTACATTACATATTCCAAGCATGTCCAGCTTCTTCAGTTTGAAGGAAGACACTGTTAACCTATATAAACTTCTCATGCTTTAACTGAAGTTTGAGCAGAGGCAGCACATCCCACCAGCTCTGTTCAGTCTCCCAGACCTGAACAACCTCATACATTACTGATACTCCATAGTTTGCAAGATCAAAAGAAAAAGGATGTATCTCCAGAAAACTTGGTCTAGTTTTATGGTGTGTGAATTCTAAAACAAAGGTCTCGAGAAAACGCAGTGCATCCCATGCTCTTAGGTGGCGTGCATGGAAGAAGCATTACAGCAGAAGCAGAGTAATGGAGTCTTGGTTTAAGAACTGTGCTAGAGAATTGAAATTTGCTCAGGGATGCCACAGGCATGGTAGCTATTAACAGAAAAAGGGAGTCCCCATCTACTTACTCCCCTCTGATACACAATGCATGAATGTCACGATTATGCATATTCCAGATTCTGAAATGGTTATGTTTTTGTGTTCATTTGCTTGAGTGAAACTTGGGAGATACAAAAAGACCCAACCTTAGATGGATTTGTGTGCACATGCATGCACGTATACAGATAATGAGGAAAAACAGGATAAATTTTAAAGCTGAAAAAATACATCTTTAACAATTGCTTAAGTCCTGACTAGAAAAGATAGCTGCTGAAAGCATATCAGTGATTAGTCTCTTGACCTTTCTTCAACTTGAAGTCATCAGCTATTGTTCGGCACTGATAATAATAATAATAACCTTTATTTTATGAAGTGACTGACAGACAATCCTTAGAGACCACAGCCTTTCACAAGAGCAACATGCTTAAAAAAGAAATCATATTTAGTAGGCTTAATACAGTGAAATTAATTCAGAATTTTTACATCAAATATTAGAAACATTAAACACTGTCTATAAAAAAAAAGAACACTAAAAATCACTTTTAAAGGAAAAAGCTGTAGCAGAATATTGGGCAGCAGAGCAACAGAGTAGTAAAATTTGTTTCCCCTTTACCCCATTTTTTTTCACTGAGAAGGTAGAAATTTTCTGAAAGTTTTCTTTTCCTTTGCTGCATTTTGAAAGGGGAAGTGGGGGGAAATCAGAGACTGTATGAACTGTCACAGGAAATATCCTATATTTAACAATGGCCAGTCTTGAATCCTTAGATATGAACGCTATTGTACTTCATTTAAGAGGAGGGAATTTCTTCCTAATCACAGCCAGCAATCATCTCATGACCTGAAGCTCCAGTGGCTGCCCCCTTCACATTTTCATTCTTCCTAGTGTAATTGCATATGTTACTCTAGACCAGACTTGAATGGAAGTCCCTTTAAGGGAAACCCCAGGAGGTGGAGCTGATAATAGGGTAGGTGGCTCTCATTCCTCAGAGTCATTATTGAACCAATCAGACAATATAGTGTTAGGGGTCACAATGCAACTAGCAGTGCACTGTTCTGAAAGCAATGTAAAGCCAAAGCCCTGCATAACTGTGTCCATTAGACACAATTTTTTTCAAGAGTGAAGGAGCTTGCTCCAGCAAGACTTAACCTGAGGTATTGTACTTTGCCTTCCTCTTAGTTCAGTCAGTTCCTTAGCCAGTACTAATAGTATATAGAAGGTCTATGTGTGTTTAAATACCTTTCTTCTTCCCCAGTGGAAGGAACTGCAGTTCACCAGTGGGATTTTCAGTTTGACAGAAGAATTTAATCCAGCCTGTTAAACATTATGATCATCATTTTCCTGGAGAGCTGCAGAGTATTTGTCCTTAAATTCAGCGTGCTTCCCATGTTCTGTGCATTTACCCTTATTACCTCCTAGTGAGCTGTGGAACGTAAGACCCAGGATGAATACTGGGAAGATCAGGAATTGTTTAGAGACTTATCTGAAGGAATGTCTCCTTTACCTAGCAGAAATTGTATACCAGGCTAAAGGCTTTGAAATGTATAAAACCAGTAAGCAGCTAAAATGAAGATACTTGCTTTCAAGGGATTCTTAGGTATAAGTCAATTATAGTGAAACATTCATTGGTCAAAGCTGGGATCTTAAAGGGCTTGAGGAACCTGATAACCAAATCCCACTGAAATTAAAAAAATTTAAAAATCTCAGCCTAAATTTTTAATTTACATTTTGGGGTCGGAGGGAAAATATTTACCAGCTGAAAAGGCTCAACATGAGACAGCCACGTCTGAGTTGTACAAAGTATCTTGACATATATGAGTGCTGTAACGATGTCGGCATTGTAATCTTCAACCCACATAGCCAGAGAAGGATTCAAAAGTCAAATGACGCTATCATGTGGCTCATGTCAGTCTCCATAGACTATGGCAGATCAGGTGGCCACTGGACAGATCATCTCTACTCAGGGAACTTTGTCACTGGCTTTCTGCAAGTCAATGCTTGGTGTCTCTCTTTCCTTATGTGCAAAAATGGAGGTATTTTCACTTGAAAGTTGAGTTGAAAGAGAGTTACTAATGAAAGCACTGGAGAAAAAAATTTTTTGTTCATGTGTTTTTTACTACAATCTAAACAGAACCACTTTTCATTCATATGCAATTTACTTTGAAGAGCCAGCATCTGTTTCTAGTTATGGATGATACCAAAATATCAGGCATCCAGCTTGTAGCATTTTTTAATGTAGAGAAAATCCATTTAAAACCATTTTTAATGTTGCTAAAATACAGTACTCGTTTTTTTCCACCTCCTAAGTTTTGAATACACATGGGAACTCAAGAGATCAGATCTAAATTGAGTGGATCAGCAAAGTGTACTAGAGTCATTGAAGTTATGCAGGTTTACATTATCTAAGAGTATGGCCCAAAGTGATAAGGATTGGCAGGAGAAAAAATGCACATACACCCCGCCTTGGAACACATATTTTTAAAACTGCTGTAAAATATTATTCTTTCTGCTAAATATGTAATATATGAAGGATACATCAAATTTTCATGCTTGTATAAAGATTATGCAGTTTTAAATGCTTTTGCCAGTCAAACTTAATCTACCCAGTCCAAAGACAAGCTGCTACAATTGTATACGGTACGGCACATTTGTGTGTGTCTCTGTGTGTGTATTTGCACTTATGTGAACAAGAGAGAGAAATGCATTTACAACCGTAGAAAGCCACTAATTAGGCAAATTAAAGTACTTCTTTTTTCATCAAAACCTCAGATATTTTCTTTTGCCATTTACAGTTTATTGGAAACAGACCTTCCTCTCACACTACCCACAATGGATTTTGCAAATTCTGTGGCTTATGTTGACTGTTTTGCAATTTATACTAGTGTGTAAAATATTCCCAGCACATACACTTAATCAAAACAAGCCCAATTAAGCTCAGTACTCCAGATTCCACCTCATTAGCTTTCTGTTCCTAAAATATAACAGATGTGATTGCTGCGGGCCATGAGTTAAAGACGAATTTTTCAGCTAAGCACTTACAATACAACCTAAAGTTATATGAAGATTTAATTATTACTTTCATTTTCATGGCTTCCTGTAAAAGCTCATTTTTCACTTAATAGCAATAGTATTCCACTACTGCACTTTACCCACAGTTACAGAGAAAAGTGTCTAAATGAGGAAGAAGGGTGAGGTCAGGGGTCCTATTTTTACTCTTGGCCTCACATATTGGATGGGTGACTTCACAAACTTGCAGGGCTTTTATCCTTTCAAAACTACTGGAATTCAGAAAGGAGTCAGGATCTCAGCTTGCACAATATCACTTCTGCCTGAAAACTCTGTGCAACTGTGTGAATGATTTTGCAGCATGTTTACTTAGCATGCTTCACAAAGATCTGACGGCTTAGTGTACCAGCAATAGCTGGCTAGTACTCCCCTCAAGTAATTCTTGGTCCTCCTTAGCTGGATTTTAACCGTTTAGAACTACTAGCTTTCATATAATATCCAATATATGGAAAAATATTATCCTTTTTCAGTAGTCAAAAGGCCAGAGAGGATTACCGTAGGACTGACAGCAGGAATACGAAAGGAAGCACTGCCAGTTGTCAGTATCTGTATTTCTTTGTCAATACCGCAGTGTCAAGCTGCTGAATCTCTCCCACACTTTTTCCTTGTTATGGGAGCTCAAACAACTGGTGGATCAAGAATAACCTCTGGCCAAACCAAAGCAATTCCAAGAATAATCCAGATGCAATGGTCTGACTTGTCTATGGCACAATTCACCATGGAGATTTCCAAATGAGCTTGCAGCTTCCAAAAAATGAAACTTCTTTACAGATTCTGTACTGATGCATTACTCACACCATCTTCTCTTCTAATTTCCCAGAAGACTGGAGAGTCAGCCCCACGTAGTCAGGACCCATTTTCTCAATCTGTTCAGTCAGTTTGGTTTTTGGCTACACTGAGTGAGCCAAGAAGACAACACTCCCAGGGTCTATGCAGTGCAAGATCTGTCCCAATGCCTTAGCATTCTGGTTCAGTGAAGCCAACTGTACATAAAATTGTGCACATAATACACATTTAATCTTGCAAAAATGGGCATAAAACAGTCCCATTAATATCAGTAGCAATACCAGAGGCCCTAAAAAGGCCTTCAGGTACCTTCTTTGCATAAATTATTACATAAGGTGCAAGACAGGACTAATCATTAAAATTACGCAAATGACCTGATTCACCACTCTTGCCGCATTTCTGTGTTGGATGACTTTTTAAAAGTCTGTGGTTGCTCTCTCAGCAGGGTGGGTATCTGAGATAGCTTAATTGAAGTCAATGGAGCTACACATTGACATAAAACTAGTGTACTTAATAGGAGGTTAATGCTCAGAAGGAAAGAGAAGCCAAGCTTTTTCTTGGAAGATTTTCTCATGGTTGAGATCTTCTCTTATTTCTACTTTCCCACTGCATTATTTCTTTTCTCATCCCCGAAAGATTAATCAAAAAAATGAGCATGTTTCCTTTGTGGTTTACACTGAAAAGAAGACATAGCTTTTCTGTTAAAATGTGGAAGGAGATAAATAATGAAAATTTCTAGTGATTAGTCCCTAAGGTTTTTATTTATGGATCCCTGGCACAGACACACTGCAGATAATAGCCCAGTTTAATATTTATGATGTGCTAGGTTTCTCTAAATATATAAATTTGGCAATTGTCATGGGAGTTATCCCTTATTGATCTACTTTTGACTTTTAATTAGTAGGATTGTCATTTAATCATTAACAGTCTCCCCTTCAAAAAAAACACCCTACCTGCTACTTCTTTGATGAATGCGTCCCCATTGTGTCACTACTCCCGTTAGAAGATCTGTCTTAGTTATTCCAAAGACAAGCTTTCATATAAAAATACTAGATCTACAGAAACAGTCTCTTGAAGTGACAACTCACACTGACTGGGCACCCTGCAACTACTATACCGTTAGGTACTCATCAGCGTTCAGCAGACCAGGCATTAGGGGGACTCACTAAGCTGACCGATGACCCCTCAAATCTTAGTACCCTTTTAAAAAAAAAAAAAGAAAAATATTACATGTGTGTGTGTGGACAGGGGAGGAGGAAGCCTGGCACAACCTTTTTAATTAAGCATAATGATATTCAGTGTAAAGATTATCCCTCTTTCTTTGACAATATAAAATAGTGTCACAGAAATTATACCTATGTTAAAAAGTTCTCTCTAACATTAATCAAGTCACTTCCATAGAGAGATGAAAGTACAAGCTCTAACATGTTAACATTCAGCAATGTGTTACTACTAGCATCATTAACACATACCATATATAGCTGCATGGAGTGTCTTATACTGAGCTAGTGCCAAGTCCCAGTTTGTCAAGTTGGGACATGGGAATGGCAAAATAATTTCATTCACTCCACCAGCTAATTAAGACGGAGCTTAAAGCATGGAAGCTGAGAACCTTAACAGGTCTGCTGTGCCATTCCTCCAGGGTGACTTTGTAGGGAATAGTAAAAATACTTAATATAGTCACTGTTGCATGTTAAATGATTGTCAGGGAAGTACAAGTGGCACAGGTTGAATCAATAAAGGGTGAACACTGCTGTCATTGTGCAGTATTCACTCCTCTCTCTCCACTCATCCCTGGTCTCATGTTTGCCCATGTTGCTATAAAAGAAAAGATTTTTTTTCATAAAGAGGGTCTTGACATTTACTTTAAAACCAAACCATCTTCCTACAATGTGCTGTTACTTGATGCATATTATACAACTTTGCCCCAAGAATGTGATGGGGAATTAGGACCTGTTCATCTATTTAGGTTTCCTAGTAATTTCAATTATGAAGGAATCTTGTGGTCTTCTCATCTGAGGAACTCTCACACCACCTATCTTTACAGCAGTTCTTTAGCAAATGAATGAATGCCACGCTGTTGTGGGGTGACCCAGCAGGCAGCTAAACACCACACAGCCGTTCACTCACTCCCCTGCAGTGGGATGGGGGACGGAATCAGAAACAAAAAGGTAAAGCTCGTGGGTTGAGATAAAGACAATTTAATAGGATGGAAAAGGAAGGGAAAATAATAATAAAGATAAAAGAATATACAAAACAAATGATGCATAATGCAATTGTTCACCACCCACTGACCGATGCCCAGCCAGTCCCCGAGCAGCGGCCACGCTCCCTCAGCCAACTCCCCCCAGTATTTTTTGTTCAGCATGACATCATATGGTATGGAATATCCCTTTGGCCAGTTTGGGTCAGCTGTCCCGGCTGTGTCCCCTCCCAGGTTCTTGTGCACCTCCAACCTCCTCGCTGGCAGGGCAGTATGAGAAGTTGAAAATTCCTTAACTTAGTGTAAGCACTGCTCAGCAGTAACTAAAACATCAATGTGTTATCAACATTATTCGCATCTCAAATTGAAAGCATAGCACTATACGAGCTACTAGGAAGCCGAAACCAGGACGTGTCCAGCTTCTTGCACACTTGGCTCACTGGGTTATTTTTTAACCTTATACTGGTATAATTATTCTGTCCTGAAATCTGCCCTGTAGAATACACTTTAGCCAACTGTATGTTTCTCTAATACCTGTAGCAAGCTTGTCATAACAACAGCACTATCTAACTAGGTCCCAGCTCAGCGCGCAAGACCTCAGAGTGCTGATGTGAGGCACCATCTACAAAATATCATGCATCCAATCATGAAGAGAGAGAAGCAGGTCTGCATAGTGATACTGCAGTTATCCCTGTACCAGACACATCTTAATCAATCCTGCTGGTAAGCCCATACATGGTTGCTGCTCAGCACTCTGCCTCTCAGTTAAGGAAGTATTTGAGGCATTCTGTTTTCTGATATTTCCTCCTTAATGGTGGCTTACTTGAGAACATACTAAATTAATTTGGTTTCACAAAGCTGAGGTATATATGGTAAGTTAATCACTGAAAAATTTAAACTCAGTTAATTCACAGTAATGCTCTTCTTTTTATTTCCCCTTTATCCTTGGTATTTCCTTTTGTTCTATTCTAAATTTTTTGTCTATTTTCTTTGTGTAAAATTTTGGAGACTGCTAGTACACCTTCATGTGGCTGCCTGGCTTTCACTGAGGCAGTTTTTTTCTTTCTTTTTTCATGTAAAGCTTGATTAATAATGACAAAACCAAACATTATTAAGGGCACTTCATTCTTGTGATATGATTTTTTTAAGGCCACTCCTGCCATACCATACAACAGCAGGGGGACCTGGCTCTTTACCTTTGGTGTTGATTTTCTGATTTTGTCATTTGATCAGTTTTATTGCTCCTCTGACATACTTTTGATTTGTTCCCCCATTTCTAGTTATGCCTTATTCTGGTTTGAATCCAATCAAATCAACACAAAAAACCCTAGTGTATAATGTTCTGTAGGTTTAACTTAAGAAGACAGGATACATGCTCAGTACCTATTTTGATACTCTAGCTCCCACAACATTTTCTGGTTAGTATTGATTTTATAATTTCTCAGTGCAATAGCTGATTAAGAGTCACTTGCAATATAATTTCTTGTAGTCAGGAAACTGGAAAGTTTACAACAGAGTCCTGTGCATTTTGAAACACCAGCCATTAATGCCAAAGTCAGAGCTGTAGTGTCTGAAAACTCTTGCTCACCTATCCATACTTAGGGATGTAAAAGAGAAAAAGAGATTTTCTGAAAATCCAGTTCTAATTTGTGATATTTATCACCAAAAAACATATGGCCAGATCAAAAGGACAGATCCTAAGCTGGTGCAAATTGGCCAAGCAATGCTGTCAGCAGGGATACTGGATTTACAACAGCTGAGTATTCAGCCTATTTGTAGTTATCTGGCTGAGAGTATGGAAGTGATAACCAAAGGTCCCAAGTAATAGTCTCTCAGAAAGTCACCATGCATTTTTCAGAACATGAAAATTTACAAATTTGTTAGTATTTTTGGACCAGTTCCCACTTGAGCTCAGATTTCATATTACCCATATTTTAGTTCTTTATAAAAATGAAATGCACTACATCTCAGTCTGCACACTCAAAATAAATCTAAAAGCCAGAACTGTCTTAGAGTCAAAGAGAATTATTCTGCTATAAAGCAGTAATCGGCCTCTCACTCTTTTGGATTTAAGTAGAATGAAAAGAAGCTACATTTAAAAATGGGCCGGACAATGTTAGAAATATATTGTTGATAACAATCTGGCAATGAGAAAGCAGTGAATAGCCGGATCCATCAGCTTCCCTTCCATCTCCAGCTGTTACGATTCCCCAAGTGCTGAGAACACATGATTTGGTATCTTCAGAGATGAAAATGATTGCTTTGTTTTTTGGCACATCTGTAATACAGCAAACAAAACATATATTTGTATGTATGAGATTTACATTAGAGACAGACAAAAGCAACTAGAGGGTGCATTCTCACTATCAATTAGAGGTACTATTTGCACAGAAGGAGGTAACTTGTTGGATGTGCATTGATGTGAAATAAAAAGATTGCGTGAAGAAAATGCAGATGATATGACTGTGGTTTAACAGAAAAGAAGAAAAGACTCAAACAAAATGAAATTATAAGAATGGAGAATGGAGGTGCTTTTGGTAGTGCGGAGGACAGGCAGGTGTTTAGATTAAGAAAGTGTCATTATCATGACATTGTGGAAGCTGAATAGGAAAAGTGACTCATGCTACCAACTTCTGAATCTCTTGATCAAGTGGGAGGCATAATTATTGCTGCAAAAGTGCTGATAAAAAAACCCAAAAGGACTTGAAAATAACAATTTTCTGTAAGACGGAGAAAGAAAACAAAGCATAACGTTGTCACAAATTAGACCTTCTTCAGCAGAGACTGAAGCAACAAGAAATAAAAAGGTCAGATATTGAAAGACATCATGGACTGGATCCAATTTAATAGTTAAATGCCTAAAAGCTTTAGTATTGCAACACCCAGTGTTAATGACATAGCTCTGTGACATCCATGCTTGCCCATCTTCAGGTGGGCATGCAGGTATCCACTGCAGTGAAATCAACAACCTCAAGATAATGTCCAGTACACTCTGTACAGAGGCAACACAAAGATACTCATCACTAGTCAATTAGAAAATAACAGGTTCTGCTCCCAGGGCCATTCCTGTGGTCAAATTAAGCAATGATTGGATACAAAAAAATTCTTTGCAGTCAGTCCCCTTTCTCTGAGGCAACAGTACTCAGCACTGAGGTGCAGAGTTACACCACTATGCTTTTTCTCTTTTCAGGCCAGGGAAACTTGAAATCTTTTATACGCACTGACACAGTTTCAAAAAGGAAAATAGAGCAAGAACTCCTTCACTTTTTTATGAACATAACACATTCCAGTGGGACGCAGGTAATACCCTTCTTCAGACAGAAAAAGGAATTGAACCTGGGTCCTCTACTTAATGACTGAATGCTTTAGAAATACTAGGCTACTATGTAGCAGCAGATGGAGCACTGATTTGATTACAGGGGCTGGCCAGCAGTGGGGACACTTCTATTGCTTAAACAGAAACATGCACACCTGGATGAACATCTGGAAATACTAAGCAAATGTACCAAACCAACTGATTCAAAGAGGCCTTGTTGAAGGAAACCCAGATCTCTGAAAACATACATCAACTCTTTCTGTACAATTTTCAATAAAAGGTTAACACTTGCAATTCCACTTTGTGCAGACCCCAATCCTTTCAGAAGGTGTTTAGAGGTGCTCTGCAAATAGCTGATGAATAAACACATTCAGAAGAGAAAGGCAGAGAAAAATTCAGTTTCTGGTATACACTAGCTTGCTTAGATGTGCCTAACTGGAAGTACTTCTGCAGATTTGCAAACCTTGAGCATGATAGGAATATGAAGGACATAAACTGAAGTGCCTGGGATTTTAGGAGCCTGTACAGAGAGGTAGCAGCCAAGAATGAGGAGCAGGGGTGCTCAGTAACCTCTCTCCTGCTGCCCCATTTGGCACACTGCTGTGCCTCTCAAATGCAGAGAAGAGGTAAGAAGACAAGAAGCAACAGGAAGCTTCAGATAAAGCCCTTTCCGTCTCCTTCCAGTCTTCCTTTTCTCATCATCCTGTTGCAGCAACAGACAGGCTTCAGTGTTGAAGGAGATACAGCAAGTTGCTCACGCTGCAGTTGTCGCTCAAATTGTCATGCCCTGGGGAAAAGCTAGCAGGACAGATAGAAGGATCCTTGAAGCTGGAGCTTGTCTGGAGGTGGTCTGTTTGACTGACCATGCTGACCTGCAAGCTAAAACCTACAGCATAGCTCCCATTCTTACAAGAGAGTTGCCTAAAGGAATAAAGATAGTGGGTAAATACAATTTAGTTTTGATTTAGAAATGGAAGAAGGGGAAAAAAAAAATCTCTGCTTAACTGAATCAATACAGATACTCAGGATTTGATTTCACAGCAAAGTAGCTTCATCAGCTCCTTGTGCTAAAGGTTAATTAAGATTGTATTTGTCAATACACAAATATGGGTATGTACATTTCTGGGAATTTTCACCAGCTGTAAGATTACATATGCTATCAAGTGTTCCTGAAATAATGCTTTGGTATGTTTGGGTACAAATTTCTTAGCTTTTATTGCCACATTATATTAGACAGTGTGATCCCAAATATGAATCAAGACAGTCTCATATGTAATCAGAAAATATGCCAAAAGAATCTCAGTCCAGCATTCATGGAGATAAATGCAGTTGCCTCTAATTAATTCTATGGAACAGGTTTAGCAAGATTCCAGATCCTTCAAAATGTATAGCTTGATATAAAAATAGGAATCTCTTGATGAATTTGTACGTATGGCAGGGTAAACAGAATGTTCCCTTCTGCCTCTAAAAATGTAATATTTCCCATTCTTATTTCCATGGAAACTCTGGAGCAGAACTTAAACGTGCAGATGATCAGTCTCAATTAAAAATTAATTGATAGGTGGGGATTGTTTTCCGTGTTAAAATTTCAGGTGTTACTGAAATTTCTTCAGGAATCAACCAACCTATTGATAATAAAAGTATACACAGGGAAACAGTATATGCACCTATATGCATGTGGTATATGCAATGTACCACATAAATCCAGAATGCATCTAGAGGAAACACAAAATTATTTTATCTTTTATCATGGAACATTTTGCCATCATTACCTTTTCTGTTTGCAGGTACAGAAAAATAGAGACACTGAACTCTTCACTATACACACAAAAAGAAAACTCCTTGAATTTTATTTCATGTAGGAAAATTGAACGGTCTGTTCTTTCTATTTATTTTTATGAAATGCAGAATGATAAGACCCTACTTTTAACCCTATGCTATAATGAATCAATAAGGGATATGCAATGAAATAAATGGATAGCAAAAGTACAGCAAAAATCATGAAAGTGAATACTTTTCACAGCATGACATCATCCCTTGGAATTAACTCCAGCAGGAGATTATTAAGTCAAATATCGTTGAAAGATTTTTAAAGGGCTGAATAATTTTATGAGTAATAACAACAATATGAATGTTAAAGTAATCTATTACTATGCTTCAGAGGGTAAATTGATAGCTACGGGGGTCAAGAAAATATCCCCTTCTCTACCTTCCTTTCCACACAACTGGCTAAGTGCATTAAGGGCTTTTCTTCAACTTCCCCTCAAGCATCAGACATTGGTCACTTCTGAAGGCATCAAAAATGCAAGACTGAACAAATGAGAAGAAATATAGGATTTGTCTGATCTCGTATGACAAATCCTATGCTCCTTCTCATCATCATTATCATCATCTGAACATATTTTACCTCCAGCATAAAAGGAGATTGCTTTTCTGTGTTCACCACTCCTATGGATGCAGCATAGGTACTTGGAAGTTTGCTGTTTTAAGTCACTTAGCATTTTAATTCTCACGTCTCATCAACACTTCCTTCTGGGACTCTAGCTCTTCTTTTATTTGCCTAGTATATTTCATGAACTTTCCAAGCTTAGGCTCTGAAGAAAGCTGAAAAGGGGAAGGAAAAAAAAAAAGAAAAACAACAAAAAAAACCCTGATGCAATTTTCTGCTCGTCACCACCAATATGCCCCAAGACGAGGAGAATGACAATCTCTGTCACACTATTCTCACTCTGCTTTTGAGATCTTCTTAGTGACCAGCAGGAATGGTGAGGTGGGGAGACACAGGAACAAATCTTTATCCAGTGTAAATTTCTACTGGTTCCACTGGCCTCAACAGATTGAGTGCTTGGCCCCAGCTGGAGTTCCTGGTTAGTTATTTAGGCTTCTTGTAAGCTAAAGGGGAATTTGATGTTTCTGAAGAGACCTGAACAGAAATCACATGTAGATAACCATGCATCTGAACTCTACTTTTCTAAGGGGGTCTAGGCTGACTGTACATCTGTAATGTTCATATTTTCCTTAAAAAAAAAAAAAACTAGCTGGGTAAGTCTCAACCATTTAAAAGTATTGTCAGAAGTGGGGAAGGGAGCGGTAAAGCCACCAACTTTTGTATAACCATTTATTAGCCATATAGTAAATGCAAGAGGCATTTTTACTCTGGGATTTATTGGTACCAGTGTTTGGCAAGGAGGGAGTAGACTTGGATTCTAGTCCTTGCCTCAGAAATCTTTAGTATTCTCTGAGCAGAAACTACATGTGACTTCCCCAACCAAGTGCTCTAATATCACTATTCTATAGATAATTTACCATCCTCAGAAGATGGAAATGGAAATCAGATTGCCAACCTGTAAGGAAAATGCTCTGACCAAAAGACTGTTTTGATAATGTGAATGAATTACATATTTACAAACATTTCCTGCTAAACTTGAAACTGACTGGTGATTTTTAGGTGCCTTTTGGAACAAGGTCTTTCTTGGTTATTGTTTTTGGACTTGTCTGTCTTAAGTGGTACTTTCAGCTTTGCCTCAAATAAGCCTTCAAGGCTGGACTCTGACTTTTGTACTAATGAACCAAGTGGCACTTACAATCATGCTTACTAAGTTAGAAGTAGCAATATATGAACCTTAAAAGATTATTTTCCACATGTCAGATATTGCTCTATTTGACAACCTCGGATGCCTTCAGTGCATATATTCAGTAGCATTAAGCTTTATATCTCACAAAACAGAACTTTACAGCAAAGAAATAACTGATTCAGAAAAGTATAAAACACCGTCAAGAGATTCATACTCAAATTGATTTTTAAAAAAGTTTATTTTGTTTCTATACCTATACCTTGAGCAAGAGGACAAACATTTTTGTTTTAATGTATTGAGGTAAATATTTCTGATAAGGTAATAAAATAGCTTTGTTTTGGTGATCTAAAGGGGAATAATAAACAGATCAAGGTTGAATGCTA